>CM032452.1:130693136-130713136 GCA_019049505.1 Pachyrhynchus sulphureomaculatus | reverse complement strand
CCAAAGAATATATGTATGAATTTAAAAAAGACACGTAAATCGGATAAGTGGTTCTCGCGTGATAAACGCACTAATGGACAGACAAACAGACAGAGAGACATTCCATTTTATATATATTATAGATTATAGATATTCTCTGCTACATAATATTGTTCCATATTTAATGGTTTAGGCTGTGTATTGCAAGGGAACGCGTTAGCGGAAAGCTTTTTTTCCGACTTCATTCACTATTTTACGTCACTGCTCATTCCTTATGCTACCTATCGTAATAAAATATAGCCTATAACCTGGCCAGATAACATATGTATGTTTAAAAAAAAAGTACGTAAATCGGATAAGTGGTTCTCCAGTGATAAGCGCACTGACGGACAGACAGACAGACAGACAGACAGAGACGTTGCATTTTATATATATTATAGAAGATTATATATAACCTGGCCAGAGAACATTTTGTAAAGATTGAAATATTCTTAAAAGTATAAATAATAAAACTAACCAAAAAAAATCGATTTTTTAAAAATTTCAAGGTGGCGTAACCCCGTAAGTCATAAATTTAGGATATTGGGAAAACGGAAGATTTGAATCTAAGAGTTGTTGGTCTTATCTCATTACTTTCTCAACAACATATCAAACGAACGTATGAATTTGGAGTTACACACACCATGAAGAATTCTCCTTTAATGTTCATTTTTCTGCTGAGCTTTTTGGATCTCCCGGGTTCCAGGTTGAATTAATTTAAATCTGAAAATGTTTTTTTTAAATTTTAATTTTGGTTGTTTAGTTATAGGCAGATGGTTAGACAGACAAGTGCACGACAGAAAACCAAACACATAGTCTAAAATTAGAAGTAAAAGTTTTATAATCTCCAACTAAAAAATTAAATTAACCTAATTAGTTACTAATAAGAATCATCAATGAACAGCAGCTTTTACTTTTAACCCATTATGACATAACCTCACATAATTAACATAATAATAACCTTGGATTTATTGTAGTTTACTCAGTGTGTGCTGTAATTTAAAACGGGTATATCAATAAGTGAAAGCGAGTACGGCCAGCGTAGTTTTTAAGAAATTTCGTTCATATTTTTCGTCAATTTTTCATTAAAATGTACGAATATGTCACCAATTGTGGACTTAATTATAGTGTCGCTTTGCATGTGAAGTTATGGTGCGCCAGAAGTGCATGTGGCTACATTATTGGACGTTTAAAAATTGCTTAAATTAGTTTCTACGTTCGAGGTATATAACATAGGAAAGTTAAAGATAAATTTATGAAGTTTTTTGTAAAAACAACACTATAAAAAAATTCTTATAATATTGGAAAGAAAGGTCACATGTAAAAAGTATTTTTACATATATTTTTAAAAACTAATTTGGGTGAAAACACTTTTATTAAGAATTGCAATTAATATTTAACATACTGGCCGTCTACTTCGGCTCTCAAAATATAATAATCTATGAAATGCATACCCCTACATTCGTTACCCAAAACCATAATCTTAATATAATATATAGCCAAACCTGTCACATAAAAAATACTCTTGAGGGTCTGCAATTTGAGGCATGTCAATAACAGTAACTTAAACATAACTTAATCTAGGTAATTTAAACAAGTTGAGGGCATTGGTGATTAATTGATATTTTACTTCTCACGCTGCATTTTTCTATACAGAGGCGGAGATGATGTTGTTTACATTTTATATTTTTTTAAATTATCTTGTGCATGAATTATTTTTTATTCTAATAATGTTTTAAAGTTTTATGTAACCTGAAACGAAAATTTTCGCAGATTTAGTATTTTTAGTGTTCCGTATCAAAATTGAAAAACGAAATACTTATAGAATCACTTCGGGATCTGTCTGTCTGTTTGTCAGCCGATTTTTCCGAAACTATATGACATAGAAAGTTGATATTTGTCACAAATATAGGAATTGATGGCCTCATCAGAGCCATGTAGTTTTAAAAGTTACATTTTGACTTGATAAGGGCTTAGTTTTGGGGGGTGAAATCGGAAAGGAATTTTTTTTAACATCATCGAGTGGGGTGTCGAATGAATGCACAAACTTTTCTTTATATTATATTTAAAAAATTGCTAAAAATCGCTGTCCCCCCATCCTACTTATAAGCGAACTAATCAGAAAATTTTGAAAAAATCCTGGAATAATTTCTATAAGGTGTCGATTGAATGAAAATTATCACAAGTACATTACCTTTGATAATTTATCTGGTATATAATACACAGACTGAAAAGTTTTTGGTCTGACACATAAATGTCGCCCTTTTCAAAAAAATCCATATGATTTTTAGGAAGTAACAACCTTCAAAGGATATGTGCTAAAATTTCGTGACATTTCGACGATTAGTTTACTAGTTACAGTGGTTTTAGTGTAACTGTTACGAGGATTCTGCCCCTGGAAAATCACTCATCATTTACTGGTATGTTGAATTTAAACGCGGTCGTATAGACACAAATGATGCTGAACACTCTGAACAATGAGGTGGTTACACCGGAAAACATAAAAAAATTCGACAAAATTGTTTTGGATTACTGTAAAGTGAAATTGCGTGAGATAGCTGACATCCTGAAGATATTAAAAGAACGTATTGGTCATATTATGCATGAACATTTGGGCATAAGAAAGCTCTATTCGGGTACCGCGTTTGCTCACAGTGGACCAAAAACAACAACGTGTTGATGATTTTGAGCGCTGTTTGGACCTGTTTAAGCGCAATAAAAATGATTTTGTCATGCGATACGTGACAATGGATGAAACATGGATCCACCACTATATAATAATATATATCGGTTTTTTTAAAACGTCTTTCGTCGTTGTCCGATGCCTAACTTCCATTCTTTCCGATCCATCCATTGATCTTCTCTCAGGTCTCGAGCACTCATAGCTTTATTAATGCTCTCCTTCCATGTTTTTTTAGGTCGTCCTCGTTTTTTGTGATTCGGTGGTATCCATTGCATGGCGATTTTGGGTAATCTGGTTTCTTCCATCCGTTGTACATGCCCGTACCATATCAGCTATTTCTGCTCGATGTCTGTTATAATGGATCCATCTATCCCCATTCGCTGTCTTACTTCGTCATTTCGAATTCTATCTCTTCATGATATACCTAATGTTCTTCTAAATACGTCCATTTCAGTTGCCTCAAGTTTCCTGCGATTCTGGTCTGATATTCTCCACGTCTCTGAGCCGTAGGTTAGACTACTTTTAATGAGAGTTTCATATAAGTTATATTTGCGTCTCTTTCCGATGTTATCGCTCCATAGTATACCGTTTAGGCATCCTATAGCTCTTCTAGCTTGTGTTATTCGTTTGTTAATCTCGCTATCATCTTTGCATGACGTGTCGAATTCTACACCCAGATACGTGTATGAGAGGCAGCTGGTTATTTCTTCTTGATTGTCTAGCTGGATATTCGATGGTTCCGTTCCTATAGTGAGGTATTTAGTTTTCTGCGTGTTAAGCTCTAGTCCCCAGTTCTTATATTCAGTATGCAATTTTCGAGCCATATACTCTAAATCGTCCCTATCATTTGCTATGATGACTTGAGCGTCAGCAAACTGAAGAGTGTATAGGCATGTTCTGCCAATGTCAATACCCATCCCATTACATTTCCTCTTCCATTGGTATAAGGCCCTCGCTACATATATTTTAAATAATGTAGGTGATATACAGCATCCTGACGCAAACCTTTATCCACTAGGAATTTCTTTGACACTCTGTTGCCAACCTTTATTTGTGATGAGGCTCTTGTATATAAATTCTTAAGAGCTCTTATAATTGTCTGGTTAACATTGGTTTCCTGTAAGACTTTCCACAATTTTTTCACCCGGACTGTATCGTAGGCTTTCTGAAGATCTATGACCATAAGGTGGGTTTCTTGGTTGGTAGCTGACCTTTTTTCTATTATTTGTTTTAGGGTGAAGACATTATCGGTACAGGTTCTTCCAGCTCGAAATTCAGATTGCTCTTCTTCTTCTTTAGCTCTATATTCCTCTTCAATGAGATCCCGAATAATTCTTCCATAAAGACGGCTCAAAGTACTGGTCACTGATATTCCTCTATAGTTAGAACAGTCAAGCTTGTTTCCCTTTTTTATGAATGGATGATATATAAGCCTCTTTCCATTCCTCAGGCACACTCGCGCCATTTATATACTGATTTATACACCAGGTAAGCTGACCTGCTTTCCTGACCCACATTTAATCAGTTCAGCGGGAATTCCTCCTGGTCCTGCAGCTCAACCATTCTTCAATTTACTAACTGCTTTTTTAACTGTATCAACGTCAACCACGATTGTTTCTCCCTCTATGAGTATATCCGTTGGTGTATTCACCAGGTATTCATCTCTGTTTTCTGATAATAGTATCTTGTAGTGGTCCATCCATTTCTTTATTGATACAGTTTGAATGTTTGCTTTATTTTTAGAGTTCGATGTTACGTTTTTTATGAACTTCCATGATTCTGAACACTTTTTTCCTCCTAAATATGTGTTGATTTCCATACACTTTTTTGTCCCATATCTCCTTCTTTGCTACGTTTATTATTCTCCTTGTTGTCCTTTTCAAGTCTAAATATTGCTCTTTATCTTCTTGTTGTTGGGTGTTTAACCATTTAAGATATAGTTGTTTTTTTCCGACTTATTAATTCTTCAATCTCGTTATTCCACCAGAGTTTGTAACTATGCTTTTCAGTTTTTTAATCCAACTGCCTCTTCTGCAGCGGTTCTAATACTGTTTACTATATTTTCATATACAATTTCTAGTGGCTGTCGGTTTCTTGTTCCGAAGAGTTTTTCGTCCAGTCTACGTTGGTATAACTTTTGTGTACTTTCATTAATTAAGCTATCTATTTTATATTGTTTTGTTGATACTTCTTCTGTCTGGTCAGTTTCTTCTCTCTTATCTGCACGTTGTTTGGATCTAAATGGGACTATAAATGTTGCCTTGACCATATAATGGTCTGATCCACATGTCACACCTCTATAGGATCTTACATCATTAATTTTTAAATTTGTCTTCTGTTTAACCATTACATAGTCAATTACAGATTTAAGGCTTCTTGTATGTTGAACTCAGGTGTATGTATGAATTTTTTTATGTTTGTAGAATCCATTGGTTATTTTTAGCTGATGTTGTTGGCACAATGCAATTAATCTCTGGCCGTTGTCGTTTGTAGTAATTTCTCCATGGGGCCCTACTACGTCGTCATCATTTCTTTGACCAACTCTGCTATTCAGGTCTCCAAGTATTATTACTTCTCTTGATGTTCCAATTTTTAGAATTTCATCGCTGACCCGTTCAAAAAATTCGTCCTTTTTCGTTATTGGTTCATCATCAGATATTTCATATAACCCAAGAATTGTTATTCGCTGTTGGTTTACAGTCAAATTGATCCGAATAATATTTTCACTCACTGCATCGAAATCAGATATTTTATTTTTATATTTTTTACGTAGCATGATCGAGACGCCTCTTTTCGCTCTTTCATTTTTTGGCACTCCAGTGAATAGATGTACATAGTTGTTGATGACTTCTGTACCAGTTCCCTTCTTCTTTGTCTCTGTTAGCACCACCAATTCCATGTTCATGTTGAGTAATTCTTGTGTTATTTCCTCTGCCTTTCCTTTGATTCCTTGTACATTCCAAGTACCAATATTCATAATCCTTTTTCGTAGCTTTTGTCGTGTTCCGTGAGATCCGTCCGTACCGAGGCATTTGTTAGGCTTTTTAGTAAGTTGAGATTTTACAAGTGACGGGGAACTAGCCTGTCGCCTTAACCCCCAACTTGGAGGACCAGGTAATTTTATCTCAGGGTTTTCTTCCCATAGACCGCTTGTCTTTCAAGACTCCAGAGATCGGTCTTCCCTTTAAAGTCGGCTCCTCCGCTTTCCAGACCATTGGATACTTAGATCTCATCTGCTCTGTCCACCGTTGACCATTTTCGCCGTACCGTGGCTCCACCACTATATACCGGAATCAAATCGGTAGTCAGCTGAGTGCACAGTAGCCGGTGAAAATGAAAGCCGCCCGAAGTGGCGTGGTGTATTTTGGGATGAGCATGGAATAATTTTCATCGATTTTGTTGAGAAGGGAAAAACCATCAGTAACGAATGTTATATAAAGTTATTGGTGCATTTGAACGCAGAAATCGCAAAGAAACGGCCCCAAATGAACAAGAAAAAAGTGCTCTTTCATCAAGACAATGCACCAAGGCACAAGTCAATGGTTACGATGGCAAAATTACATAAATTGCTTCCTCATACACCGTATTCTCCAGATTTGGCCCCCATTGACTATTATCTATTTGCAGACTGAAAAAAAATGCTCGCGCGAAAGAGATTTGGTTGCAGTGAAGTTATTGCAGAAACTGAGGCCTGTTTTGAAGGCAAAGACAAATTCTTCTATAAGAAAGGTATAAAAATGTTAGAAAAGCGTTAAGACTGATTGTATCGCTCCTAAAGGAGACTATTTTGATGACTAAAGTCGAATTTTTCAAAAAAAAAATGTGTTTTAAGTACCTAGACCAAAAACTTCAGCCTACGTGCTAAAAACAAAGATTGGAAACAAACTTTGATATATGTCTCGTACTTGTATAAAAATCCCTATCCTGTTTAATAAAAAATGTTATTGACTGTATAGATAAAAGTACAAACACACATGCACCCTAAGGATCTAAGATAATGATTGTGATAGATTTTAACAAAAATTTTTTTGGAACGTGTCAATCCACCTATTTGAATTCCATTGGGCTTATACAAATGATAAAAGATACTAGCTAGTAGGGATTCCCTGCCGCACGTAATTAACGGTGGGACGATTAAAACGCTAAAGCAGATCATTAGAGAAAAACATTCAAATTCCAACAAAAAACAACCTCCAGTCTTTACTGCTGCATTCCAACTGCAAGGTCCATAAGACCCGCACAGTTCAAGCCATTACCGAAAGCATTGCTCGACGAGTTACTTTCACCCTTGTGTTCAAACATGTGAAGAAAGACCTCAGGGTCCGTTTTGTAAGGGATGAACAAAAGATTTTTTTTTGGATGGAATAAATAAACTTGAATTACGCTAAATGTATCAGTTTGGACAAGAACAGTTTTATTAAGAATTGCAATTGACATCTATAAAACTGGCCGTCTACTTCGGCTCTCAAAGAAACAATAATATTATCAAGATGCATACCTAAAACATTCGTTACATAAAAAGCAGCATCTTGAGATAATATATAGCCATATATGCGCATAAAATACACTTAAGGGTTTAGTGATTTGAGTCATATCGATCACAGTAACTTAAGAATAATCTAAGTAACATAAACAAGCCAGTCTCAGCCCCCTCAGGGGCTAGGGGAATCCCAGGATTCTCCTAGTACGGGCATTGACGATCCCGAGGTACCTGAGTCATGTTGTGCTGTCTTGTGTTGTCCAGATTATATGTAACAAAAACGCAATCTTAAGGTGTTTACCGTGCCGAGAAGATGAATGGCTCAGCGTTTATGAGTCGCAAACGGTTCCCCCGGATACCGGGCGCCCTCCGGGTGTAAGTAGCCTTGCTGTGGCATCCAGGCTCTGCCGCAGTCGACCATTCTTTCCTAGGATACTCGTGGGAACACTATGGCACAAAATAATAATTATACTAGTGATAATGGCAGGGTGCTGAGGAGGCGGACCCCTGTCGTACAAACAGCTACAGCACCCCCACAACAACAACAACAACGACAAACGATCCAACCAACCGCCTCAGCTGAAACTACTCCCGATAGTTTTACCAGATCCGACATTGTAGGTGATGGAAATTGCCTTTTCCGTGCAGTTAGCTTACACTTATATGGCCACCAAAACCATCATGAAAGACTCCGAGAGGCTGCTCTAAGATATATGCAACAAAACTGGTCGGAACTTAACACATTTTCATTAATTGGGGACGACGATATGAAAGACTTCAATAACTACTATAACTATATGAGGAAAAATGGCACCTATGGAACGAGCCTAGAGATACTTGCCCTCTCGGAAACCCAGAATAGCAACTTTCATATCTTCTCAAAACAACGAAGAACAAGAGATACAAAAATAACTTTTAGGGACAAGCCAACAATAATAAGCACAAGAAAACACACCGAAACTATTTACCTTCTACTAACAGGCAACCCAATGTCGGGACACTTTGAGCTTCTGACACCACAAAACACTAAAAACATCCCAAACAACAGTAGACAAATAAAAGAAGCATCGGGCGAGCGACGTAACGGTCGAGGACGTCGCGGGAAATGGCAGCTCGACCAAAACGATGAAGACCGGGCAACTGACAATGGACCTGCCAAAAGTGTTGTGCCGGCGAGTAAACCGACACCCACCAAGGCGGGAAAGTCAAGGCAACGCATGAGTTATACTACAGGAACAAACGAACACACCATGCGTTGCTTTGATAAAAGCACAAGTCCTGACAAAGAAACCACTGAGAAGGGAATCACTCGCCGCCTAGACCCACCACCATCAATCCCAAACGCAACCGACGAAGTATTTAATCAAAAACTCCCGCAACGACAAAGAAATCCCAACAGCACAAAACCAAAATTTAAACGGCAAATAAGAATAGAAAACCAAATCAACAACATCAGGAGATATCTAGGACACCTTACCCAGTTTATCAACGGGAACGTGTCCAAACGAGTCACGCAGAGTATAAACAAGATCAAGTCCGGGTCTCCCAACAGAACACTGCCAGAAATTCTGGATACTCTGAAACAAAAATTATCCGTATATGCCGCAAGACTTCGTAGATACAAAGAACCAAATGAGAGGAAAGATACCAACAACCTCTTCCGAAGAAGCCAAACACAGTTCTACCGGAAAAACTATGCACAGCAAACAGACAGCGGTGACCGAACCATCAAACAAACAAGAACTCGCAGATCATTGGAAAAGTATCTGGTCAGAACCCAAACTACCCAATAATAACACCCCCTGGATCAAAGGCAAAGATAAACATGTGACAGAACAGGAAAATTCCACATTAACTACTGTGGGACCAAAGAGCATGATGAGGCGCCTGGATGCAAGAAGTTCCGGAGGTAGAATGGCCCCCCGTTCGGATCTCCGGGTAGGGGCTAGTTCGGAGGCGTCGACTTGCAGACATCATAATTTTAAGATAAATTTTTGCAACATACGAGGTATAAACTCGAACATAAATTCAGTGCATCAACACCTGCAATCAGATAAACCTCATGTACTCGCTCTATGTGAAACCAAGGTCAGTCCATCGACCAGCACGGTCAACTATCTTTATCCTGGGTACGACTTCTATTCCCGATTTAGGCGTAACTTTGGAATCTGTCTTTTTGTCAGAAGCGACCTCTCTTGTCAAGGAGAAGAAGCTCTGGAGCCCCCAAACTTTGATGTTATGTGGTTAAAAATAACGACTCAACAAACCACAAGGTTCATCTGTATCCTGTATCGACCACCAAGTGATACCAATTTTCGAACACTTTTCGCTTCTCTTGCAGACACCATCGATCATTTACAAAGTAACTATCCAAGTGCCGAAATTGCCATCCTGGGCGACTTTAATGTCCACAATATCAACTGGCTCAAATATTCAAATACTACCGACGAACAAGGTCGTGAAGCTGAATCATTCTCAATCAGTTATGGCTTAACTCAGCTTATTGACGAACCAACACGGATCCCTGATCGAGACGGGGAGTTCGCCAGTCTTCTTGATCTGTTTTTTAACCACCAATCCGGAGATTTACACGGTCACCGTAAATCCGCCGTTAGGTTCTTCCGACCATAAACTGCTTTCGACATCGAGTATCCTGCCAATCAGTGACAGAGAGGCGCCTAGGCCGCGCAAGATTTGGCACTACAAATCTGCTAAATGGGAAGATCTCATGGAATACTTTCGAACTTTCCCTTGGATGGACGTTTGTTTTCGATCCGATAACCCATCTGACTGCGCCAGGGAGGTCTCCGATGTTATTTTGGCTGGTATGGAAGCTTACATCCCTTTTTCGAAGAAATGCTCCTCCAACGGCAAGCCTTGGTTCGACCGAAAATGCAAAGAAGCTGTTGCTTCTAAGCATATTGCCTACCGACAATGGCGTGAAAATCCTAACACCTTAAATCGAAACATCTTTGTTCATGCCCGGAACAGATGCAAGGGAATTATCGACGAAACCAAGGAGGCACACAATCAACGAATTAGAAACAAACTTCTCGCTTGTCCCAACAATTCCAGGTCCTTTTGGGCAGTCGCTAAGGCAGTTAGTCAAAACTTTACCAAATCCACGATACCACCACTCACACGGCCAGATAATTCCATTGCAACCACACCTGTTGAGAGAGCGAACTTGTTGGCTGAACTCTTTGCTTCACATTCTACTGTCGATTTCCAAGGAAAAACACCACCTACTATTCCCATATTGCAGTCAAGGATGCCCGATGTTGTCTTCAGACAGCGCATCATAAAGCGTATTTTAATGAAGCTAGACACCAAGAAGGCTTCTGGCGCTGACGGAATACCTGCCATAGTTCTCAAAAATTGTGCAAGGGAACTAACACCAGTTTTCTGTAGACTTTTTAACCTATCCTACAGAAAGGGAATATTTCCGTCCTGCTGGAAATGTGCCACGGTTCAGCCGATACCTAAAAAAGGTAAGAAGTCCTTGCCAAATAACTACCGACCAGTTGCACTGCTTTCAATAATATCGAAAGTCATGGAAAAGGTTATCAATGAGCATCTTCTAAAATATCTCGAACGATTCAATATTATTAGCGATCACCAATATGGTTTTCGTAAACATAGATCAACAGGAGATCTTCTGACTTATGTAACACATGTTTGGAACAACGCAATTGAACACTTTGGAGAATCTCGAGCGGTTGCTCTTGACATATCCAAGGCATTCGACCGTGTTTGGCACGATGGACTGTTGGCTAAGTTGCGCTCTTATGGTATGTCTGAAAGGTTCTGTTTGTGGCTCTCATGTTTCCTCAGAGAGCGTTCTTTACGAGTGGCGGTCGACGGATTTCTTTCTAACACCCTCACTATCAACGCCGGTGTGCCCCAGGGCTCCATACTGTCTCCTACTCTCTTTCTCATTTACATTAACGATCTGCTGGAAAAGACCGGGAATCCAATCTATAGCTTTGCAGATGACAGTACGCTTGTCTCTTCATTCACCTTGAACGCTCGGACATCGGCTGCTCAGGCGAATATCCGCAGACAGCAGGAGGTCGTTCAACTTAACAAAGACCTGGAAGAAATTCTATCTTGGGGTGACAGTAACCAAGTGGAATTTAGCGCTACAAAAAACCCAAGCGGCAGTTTTTTCTAAAAAAGTTAACGTTGCTGAACCCGACATAGTTATGTCGGGGCACTCCATTCCCCTAGCATCGTCGCTCAATTTGTTGGGCGTTAGTTTGGGAGCAAATATGTCTTGGCATGAACATGTTGCAGGCATAGCAAGGAGAGCTTCTCAAAAATTGGGAATATTATTTAGAACCAGAAAGCTTTACACCCCACAGCAACTGTTAATTCTTTACAAAGCCCAAATTCGACCAACTATGGAATACTGCTCCCACATTTGGGGCTCCGCTCCCAAACATACACTGCATTTGTTGGATTCTGTTCAGAGAAGAGCGGTCCGTCTGATTGGGGACCCGGAATTGACCGGCGGCCTTGATTCGCTGGAACATCGAAGAACGGTTGGCGACTTGAGTCTGTTCTACAAGTATTTTCATGGAAAGTGTTCGAAGGATGTAGCCCGCTTAATTCCTCCCAAAGCGGTGCATGTTAGAAATACACGTCGCGCTGGTGCTTCGCATCCGTATGAGGTTCAGCTTGTTACTCCGCGTACGACGCTTTTCAAGCAATCTTTTATATGGAGAACATCATCCCTTTGGAATAAATTGCCCAGCGCTGTGTTTCCCATCGAGTACAATTTACAGCGATTCAAGAACAACGTGAATCGCTTTTTCCGCACTCGTGCCGCTCCTGGAGCGTTTTAGGGACTTCCCTGCAGCACGTGTGCTAGACCAATAAAAAAAAAAAAAAAAAAAAAAAAGTCTGCCCGAGAGCATTGGTGATTAATATATATTATACTTCTCACGTTGCATTATTTAGTCACCTTTTTAACTCTAAGCTTCTTTTCAACCAGACCTGGAACGGGGATTTTTCTTTACAAAGGCGGAGGCGATGTTGTTTACACAGTGTAGATGATAGTTATGTAGAAATAAATAAGTTTAAAATATACCCTCGTAGCTAACCTTTTTAACTTTTCATTTAATTTTGCAATGTTAATTGTTTTTAAATGTTTATAATTTATCCTTAATACATTAAACCTTGAATAAAGGGTACAGTATAGAAAACATATAAATTACTAATTTTAACCTTTTAAACAACAGATTGAAAAGTTATTTTACTAACAAAGAACTTTAACATACAGACGTAATATGTTATACATCATATTCTACATCGAGATTTTGGAATCCTTGGTGCAATGACACCAAACATACTAGTTCGCTACCCATGTTGACATCATCAGGACGAATGACTGCCATTTAATTCCGATAATTCATTCAAAATATTGGATCGGTATGAATGTAATACTCTTCTTTACCTAATGCTTCTAGGGACGCCTGTTTGATGCATTCTTTTATGTGGTCATACATCTGTTGGAGGCTGTCGTAGTTAAATTCATTTAATTTTTGATCGATCGTCGTGGCCGTTACTATGTGGTAATTTATCATTTTAACGGAAAGAAATAAAACACTTATTATGTATTATTACCACTGTATTGCACAAGTTTTGCGACTGCAGTTTCGACCTATGCGGTCATTATCAAACTTACCTACTAAACTGAATTAAATAGACAAGTCATACTAAAATTAAAGTGAGGTGGTAGGTATAAAATATTATTATAAAACATTATTATTTAATTCTAGGGTTAATACAATTGATCTTAAGTGGTAGGTAGTAATTTGATGGTTTTATGACGGTAAATAGCGGTGAATAGAAAAGGTCTAGTTGGTCGTTTAACAGATTACAGTTTTGGTTTTTCCGATGTTTATAAATTTCCAATGATTCTAAGATATTTAATTTGAAACCTTTCTCCGCATAATGTAGAATTTCTGTATTATGTAAATCAGGAAAGGGGGTGTTGGTTTTCTGTACAGTGGTTTGCAAATGAGGAATCTGTTTTTTGTAGTCTCTATGATCTAAAATGTTCTGTATATCTGGTTTTAATGTTTCTTCCGCTTTGTCCAATATATATGCTGTTACAGTCCGAGCATTTTAACTTATAAACTCCACTACTCAGTATATATCACCACTACACCAAACACTTTATTTTTGCACTCGACGCGCGTTTCGTTAACCATGTTAGCTTCATCAGGAGCGATGATTGACTAAAGGTAAACTACATATCTCCCCTATTTATACTTAGCCTAACCCTAGAATTACTCAAGCGGAACTAATGACATAGGCAAGGCCATCAGTTCCGGTCTAGTAACCAGTAGAGGGGACTATAAGGAATAGGCCCTCTGTCTTTATTTAAACTACTTTTACATTTTATGATTTCCATACTTTCGTATGCGTTCAACAATCTCCTATCAGATACATTTTTTATTAATCTTAGATTATCTAATGTTACAGTATGATCAGCTTCAAGGGCATGTTCGGCAATGCTAGACTTTTCTGTTCTATTGTATCTTAAGTGTGCTAAATGTTCTTTAAATCGTGTTTTAATTGACCTTTTAGTTTGCCCAACATACTTTTTGTCACAATCATTACAACTAATTTCATAAATTCCACTTTTCTCACAATTGGGAATCTTATCTTTGGGATTTCCTAAGATATTCCTCAGATTGTCTGATGACTTATAGACTAAGGTGAGGCTTACCTTATTAAATACCTTATTGAGTCCCTTGCTATATTTCGGATTATATGGTATGGAGACATACTTGGTGTTATTTTCTTCGCGTGTAAAAAAAGAGGAATTCTGAATATTAGACCTAAATTTATGTCTATTTATTAGCTTATTTACTAAGTCATCGTCATAACCATTAACTCTAGTTATATTTCTAATACGATTCCTTTCTTTATTAAAGTTTACTCTATTCAGAGGGAAAGTGACCAAACGATGAACTAAAAAATGTATTGAGGCTAATTTATGTTGTTTGCAATGAAATGAATCATTAGGAATATATCTATCTGTTATTGTGTCCTTCCTATAGATATCAAATTCTAATCTATTATTATTTTTAATAATTAAAATATCTAGAAAAGGCAATTGTCCTTTGTTCTCAATTTCGTACGTGAATTTAATTGAATCATACCGGCTATTTAATTTAGAAACAAAATCATCAATATTTGCTTTCTTTGTATCAAAAATCGCGAAAATATCATCCACATACCTATACCATACCCTTGGGAAATATTCGAATTCTTGACTGGCTTCGATTTCAAACTTACTCATGAATAAATTGGCTATGAAAGGTGACAAGCAATTACCCATAGCTGTTCCTTCTTTCTGAACATAAAATTGATTGTTATATTGGAAATAATTTTGTTCCATGCAAAGTTTAGATAATGTTAAGTATTCACGAATAATTTCGTCTTCAAAGTCATTCATTCTAAGTAATTCTTCGAGATATTGTAAAGTTTGTGGAATTGGCACACTTGGGAATAAAGAACTAACATCAAAAGAAATTAAGACTTCACCTTCATTAAGAACTAGATTTTTTGTTTTATTAATGAATTCTAACGAATTCTTCACTGCGAAAGTATTTAATGGTAACTTCTCAAGTTCTTTTGATAACCATTTGGATATTAAATATGTGGGTGATCCGACCGATGAAACAATGGGTCGCATTGCTTTTCCAGGTTTGTGAATTTTGGGTAAGCAATACAATTTTGGTATGGTCGGATTACTCGCATTTAATTTAAATTTTAGCGAATCGGAGACAAGGTTCTTACATTTTTTAAAAGAATTTTTAACCTCTGATATCATTTTCGGTAATGGATTTCTTATTACCTTTTCATAAGGCCCAGATTCGATAAGATTATCTACGCGTTCAAAATAATCTTTCTTATCCAATATAACAACCTTATTTCCTTTATCCGCTTTTAAGTAGAAGACATCTTTCTTTTTCAATCCTTTAACTACTTTTATATTTTTTCGTGAATTAGAATTTGTGTTGTTAACTATGTTTTTCGAAATTTGATTGCGACATGCTTCCCTAACAAAGGTTTTACTATTTTCTGGAAGTGTGCTAATGGAACTTTCAATGTGAGCAACTATTTCTGATAAATTATCTCTAGGAGGGGGTACTGCAAAGTTAAGACCTTTGTTTAAGATGCGAATTTCATTTCGTGTAATGTTAATGTTAGTGTTTCGTGTAACCAAAATTGTATTGCTTACCCAAAATTCACAAACCTGGAAAAGCAATGCGACCCATTGTTTCATCGGTCGGATCACCCCACATATTTAATATCCAAATGGTTATCAAAAGAACTTGAGAAGTTACCATTAAATACTTTCGCAGTGAAGAATTCGTTAGAATTCATTAATAAAAAACAAAAAATCTAGTTCTTAATGAAGGTGAAGTCTTAATTTCTTTTGATGTTAGTTCTTTATTCCCAAGTGTGCCAATTCCACAAACTTTACAATATCTCGAAGAATTACTTAGAATGAATGACTTTGAAGACGAAATTATTCGTGAATACTTAACATTATCTAAACTTTGCATGGAACAAAATTATTTCCAATATAACAATCAATTTTATGTTCAGAAAGAAGGAACAGCTATGGGTAATTGCTTGTCACCTTTCATAGTCAATTTATTCATGAGTAAGTTTGAAATCGAAGCCAGTCAAGAATTCGAATATTTCCCAAGGGTATGGTATAGGTATGTGGATGATATTTTCGCGATTTTTGATACAAAGAAAGCAAATATTGATGATTTTGTTTCTAAATTAAATAGCCGGTATGATTCAATTAAATTCACGTACGAAATTGAGAACAAAGGACAATTGCCTTTTCTAGATATTTTAATTATTAAAAATAATAATAGATTAGAATTTGATATCTATAGGAAGGACACAATAACAGATAGATATATTCCTAATGATTCATTTCATTGCAAACAACATAAATTAGCCTCAATACATTTTTTAGTTCATCGTTTGGTCACTTTCCCTCTGAATAGAGTAAACTTTAATAAAGAAAGGAATCGTATTAGAAATATAACTAGAGTTAATGGTTATGACGATGACTTAGTAAATAAGCTAATAAATAGACATAAATTTAGGTCTAATATTCAGAATTCCACCTTTTTTACACGCGAAGAAAATAACACCAAGTATGTCTCCATACCATATAATCCGAAATATAGCAAGGGACTCAATAAGGTATTTAATAAGGTAGGCCTCACCTTAGTCTATAAGTCATCAGACAATCTGAGGAATATCTTAGGAAATCCCAAAGATAAGATTCCCAATTGTGAGAAAAGTGGAATTTATGAAATTAGTTGTAATGATTGGGACAAAAAGTATGTTGGGCAAACTAAAAGGTCAATTAAAACACGATTTAAAGAACATTTAGCACACTTAAGATACAATAGAACAGAAAAGTCTAGCATTGCCGAACATGCCCTTGAAGCTGATCATACTGTAACATTAGATAATCTAAGATTAATAAAAAAATGTATCTGATAGGAGATTGTTGAACGCATACGAAAGTATGGAAATCATAAAATGTAAAAGTAGTTTAAATAAAGACAGAGGGCCTATTCCTTATAGTCCCCTCTACTGGTTACTAGACCGGAACTGATGGCCTTGCCTATGTCATTAGTTCCGCTTGAGTAATTCTAGGGTTAGGCTAAGTATAAATAGGGGAGATATGTAGTTTACCTTTAGTCAATCATCGCTCCTGATGAAGCTAACATGGTTAGCGAAACGCGCGTCGAGTGCAAAAATAAAGTGTTTGGTGTAGTGGTGATATATACTGAGTAGTGTCATTGTGCCAAAGATTCCACATTCCCAACTTAGTTATAAACTCCACATTTTTGAAATTTGTCCGTCTTATCTTTGGCATTGTAAAGGATATTTGATAGGGTATTTTGCGATTTGAACGCAATTTTCAGATTATGTTTTGAAAAAATATTGGCTAATTTTTCGGATAGCGTGGGGTATTGTAATGTATGTATGTTGTTCCGTGGATTTTATTTTAGGGTATATTAAGTAAAAAGTAAGTTGCTTTTGTTTTTTTGTTAATTAGTTTTTTCAACCCACTCTCGAGAGAAGTTATTTTTTGTGGCAATGTTTTTAATAGTATTTAGTTCGTCTTCTAGGTCAGCTTTGGATAACGGGAGTGAAAGGGCTCTATGTATCATTGAGTTGAATGCTGCCATTTATGTTGGTTTGGGTGGAATGAGTCTTTTGGGATCGTTATACCTGTGAATGTGGGTTTTCTGTATACTTTAAATGTGTTATTCGTATGTAAGATGCTTATCTAGAAAGTTAATTTTGTTATCTGCTTCCTGTTCTAGAGTAAACTGAATTTTTGGGTGGATGCTATTAATGAAATTTAAGAGATTGTCTAGTTGTCTTGAGGAGCCTTTGAAACAAGCGAGGATGTCGTCAACATATCCGTACCAAAAATGAATGTGGTTTTTGCCATGATTAGAGTTAAGAATTTCTCTTTTCTATATGTGTGATGAAAATGTCTGCTAAGAGAGGACTAAGTGGTGATCCCATTGGTAAACCTGAGTTTTGAAGGTAGAATTTGTGACTGAATTGGAAATATGTTTGAGAGAGGCATGTTTCAAAAGCAGATAATATTTCGGAGGAGATCACAGGGATAATAACCGCATAGGTCGAAACTGCAGTCGCAAAACTTGTGCAATATAGTGGTAATAATACATAATAAGTGTTTTATTTCTTTCCGTTAAATTCATTTAATTTTTGATCTAATCGTCGTCTATATAGGTCTCTTATCGTTTCGTCTTGCAGTACACTTTGTATTTTGTATTTTATTTCTTTGTCTGCTTTTTCTGTTATCTCATTAGTATTTCTGTTTTCTTTATTTATTGTTTCTTTTTGCTTTATTGTCTTGTACCACGGTACTTTTATATTTGCTATTTAATAGTCTGTGGTCTGTTCCACATTCTGCCCCCTCTCTTTACTCTTACGTCTTTTATTTTGATAGTGGTATCGTTTTTAATTATAATGTAGTCTATTATTGATATTAAGTTTCGTGTTTCTTGCATCCAAGTATATTTGTGGATGTCTTTGTGTTTGTAGAATCCGTTTGTTATTTTGAGGCCGTTTAGTTCACACAGCTCTATTAGTCTCTCTCCGTTGTCGTTAGTAATGCCTTCTCCGAATGGTCCTACGGTATTGTCCTTTGTTTTCCTTCCTGTTCTCCCATTTAGATAAAATTAGAATCTGTGAAAAAACCAAAGAATCTATAAAGGAGAAAAAAAGACTATACCAAAAATGGCTGAATACAAAATCAGAAGAAGATCTACAGAAATATAAAGAGAAAAATGCAGAAACGAGGAGGATGATAAACAAAGAAAAGAACGCGAGATGGGAAAAATCGTACGAACATGTAGAACAATATATAGGAGGAACTAGAAGTACAGAGTCATGGAGAATAATTAAAGCATTAAAGACTAACAATAGAGAGAAGACGTAAATAGAGTACATCCCAGAAAGCGAGTAGGAAGAATATTATAAGAAGCTGCTAACAGAAGATAGACAAGAATTCTAAGAAGAGAATCCTGAAGAAGAACAGAATAAGGAAATAAAAGAGATAGAACTAAGCTATGAAGAACTAAAGAAGACAATAAAAACACTCAAAAATAATAAATCTGCAGGGCCTGGGGGTGTGGTAAATGATTAAGTACGGGTCTAATAAATTACATCGAATGCTGAGAAACATGTTCCACAGAGCGATAAATGGAGAAAAAATACCGAAGGAATGGTCAAAAGCCTATATAGTATCTATATTTAAAAAGGGAGACCGCAGAAAATGCACAAACTATAGAGGCCTAAGCATAATATCGAGTATGGGACGTTTGTATGGAAAAATTATTAAAAATATCATGGAGGAAAATATAAAAGGAAAAATTGGAGAAGACCAAGCAGGCTTTACGGCCGAAAAACCATGTATAGACCACATATACACTATAAAACAAACAATGGAAAAAACACTGGCAAAGAATAGAGAAGTTCATCTAGCCTTTATAGACATAAGAAAGGCCTATGACTCAGTACCAAGACAAAGATTATGGAACGCAATGAAAGAAATAGGCATTGACAAAGATCTAATATACACAGTAAAAGCTCTCTACGAAAACAATACAGTGAACCTAAAAATAGGACATAAAATAGGGAAGAGACTCCAAACATCAAAAGGCCTATTACAAGGATGTTCTACATCCCCAACACTATTCAAAATATACCTCGAACAAACATTAAAAAAATGGAAGCAAAAATGTAGTGAAATGGGAGTCCCAATACGAGAAGATTACTTATATACTCTTAAGTTTCGCAGACGACCAGGTAATCATAGCGCAAGATGAGGAAGACCTCAGTTATATGGTAAGAAAACTGAAAGAAGAATACACTAAAGCAGGATTAGCAATAAACTTTGATAAAACGGAATATCTAACGACAAAGGAGGGAAACGTGGAGAATCTAGAAGTAGATAACGAAACAGTAATCAAAGGAACCGATAGATTTAAATATCTAGGAACCGTCATTTCAAAAAACGCAACATCAGAAAAAGAGATTAAAGCTAGATTAGGACAAACGCGAACATGCATAAGACAATTAAATTCGATCCTGTGGGACAAGCACATTACAAAGAGAAACAAAACACGCATATACAAAGCATAATGACATACGGGTCAGAAACATGGACCATCAACAAAAGAAATAAATCTAAAATTAACGCGGTAGAGATGGAGTATT
>CM032452.1:130691194-130693036 GCA_019049505.1 Pachyrhynchus sulphureomaculatus | reverse complement strand
AACCCAGCTCCTAGAAAAGATTATTCATGTGTGGAATCATCATCCATCAAATGCAGGAGACAGTACAATCTTGCATTGATAGGCATGCCGCGCAGAATTAAAGCTTTGATAGCGGCTAAAGGTGGCTCAACTAAATATTGACTTTTACTAACATTAATTTCACTTTTCTTTAAAACTTAATAAAACTTATGCTTTTTTAAATTAATGCTGTTTATTTATGTCAAATAAATAGGTAATTGATTGGATAATATAAAAATAAAAAACAAATCAATTTAAAAAAATAAAAACGGTACAATATCACTCGATAATTAATATTTTACATGAAATCTTGCAGTGCGTCTAATAATTTGGCCAGGGACTGTATAATATATATATATCATATATATATATATAATATATATATATATATATATATATATATATATTATATATATATATATATATATATATATTACTCGTACAAAAACCCTTTCCAAGCAGTCTTTTTATCTGGAGAATTTCTTTGGATTGATTTGCCCAGGACTGTGTTTTTTCCGACTGAGTACAATTTACAGCGATTCAAGTCCCAACGTAAAAACATCGTGAATCGCTTTATCCGCACACGTGTCGCTCCTGAAGCGCTAAAGGATTTATCTGCAGCGCGTGCCCTAGGCGTATATAAAAAAAATTGTTTTCTGCTGAAATTACATTTTAATTTTATTACATTTGTAATTAACGTCTGGTTGTATTAAAGATAACGCGTATTTTATCTTTGATTCAAAAGTGGTTTTAATTTATGTCTTGGACGTTATCAAAAAGATAATTTAATACAACAATAAAAGCATTGAATTGAAATTATTTTATCATAAATATTTTAGTAGAGTAATGATTGGCATGTAGATAATCCGAAATTTTAGGTAAGTTTTTCAAATTATTGCTGAATTTCTGTTTCTAATTAGTAAAAATCTCTTTTTTTCTGCTAAACCATCTACGTCTGTCGTTCTTTTTCTATACCATTTCTGAATTTCAGAAGTTCAAAAGATTTGCAAATGTATTATCTTCTCATGCTTTTGAATAAAAATTTATATTACAAATATATATATATATATATATATATATAAATATATATTTAATATATATATATATATATATATATATATATATATATATATATATATAGTGAAGTCGTTTTATAACGAACTCCAAAAAATCACTAAAAATGGTTCGCTCTATCCGAACTTCAATGTTTGCGTTACAAACAATAAACAAAATCTAATATCATTTTTCACTACTTTTTTATTTAGACTAGGCGCTAATGCTTAGAAAAAAACTGAATAATAGTTATTAAATTAAAATAAAACAAGTCACAATAAAGTTATTATTATGTATGTTGGTACCTATACGTTACGACTATAAACGAAAACATTAAAATACCTAATTTATACAATAAATCAGTTATTTTCGTTTACACTCAATTTTACTTGATAAAAAATGGTGTTATATAATTGTCAAGGTCACAAAAACTACTCAGGAACTTCACAAGATTACAAAAAATTGCGAGTTTAAGTCATTTTCTTAGTAATTTCTGAAATGGATGAAACCTAAAATATTATTCTCTAAGCTCCGTCTTAGTCGTCATTATCGCTTAAAATCTTTCCAGAACGTCCCTGATGTCACAATTTGATCATCAGTTAATATTTCTCTAGTCAATTAATTCATTATCAGCACGTATGTACATATTCTTCAAAATTAAAGTGATTAAATCTTTTTAATCTCGATTTCCACTGTACTTTGTTGAATGTCAGCACATCGTAAACAAATTCTAGACAATTAGTAGGATCTTCTCGATGTTTTCCAATTCAC
>CM032452.1:130651194-130686194 GCA_019049505.1 Pachyrhynchus sulphureomaculatus | reverse complement strand
GTCGTTAAATATTACATAGTTTTAGTAGTACAATGACACTTCCTACCGATTATACCGATATATCGTGTAATACTTCCCTTTCAAGGTTATGGACGTTTTTTTTTTCATTATTTTCAATTTTAGCAAAAATAGTCTGTGGTCCTTAACGCCAGGTTTCAGTTGTAAAGATCTCTGATGCTCTTTCCCTGCTTACTTTTTTTTTACTGATTGATACCTCAACATAAAGGTACCGAACGTTTAAAATATCGAATTTTAATGGTTCGATTGAGTTTATCTTTAGTGTGTCCAAGTCAAATTGAGTATTTATTTTAAAATTGCGTGTTTGCTGGTTATGTACACAGGTGGGTAAATAATTTTATCGATACATCGTTGATACAAAGCAACATCAGGTGGCTACAGAAGTAGATGGATAGATAACAAATAAATAAACATGTTTTTAAAAAAGTGCAAAGTGTATTTGTCAATACTAATAAAAAATCTAAATAATACGTATTATCATCTTAACAGATTTATGTAGAAAATAAATATATAATAAATGCTTTAAATACGTACAATACGTATAAGTAAAAATATCAGTAAAATACATTTTTAATTCATTGAAATTTTATGTAATCATCAAACCACACAATGACAAAACTTATATTCTAATTTATATGAAATAACAAACCAAAATAAATAGATGATAAACAATACACGAGTAGTTTTATAATACATAATTGTATCAAAAACTTCTTTCGAGAAATGTCGTCTTGTTAGGTGGACCATATAATCTATAATATATATAAAATGCAACGTCTTTCTGTCTGTCTGTCCGTTAGTGCGCCTATCACTGAAGAACCACTTATCCGATTTACGTACTTTTTTTTTAAAACATACATATGTTCTCTGGCCAGGTTATAGGGCTATATTTTATTACGATAGGTAGCATAAGGAATGAGCAATGACGTAAATAGTGAATGATGTCGGAAATAAGTTTGTCGCTAGCGCGTGCCTTTGCAATACACAGCCTAAACCATTGAATATGGAACAATATTATATAGCAAAGAATATCTGTAATGTATAATCTATAATATATATAAAATGCAATGTCTCTCTGTCTGTCTGTCCATTAGTGCGTTTATCACGCGGAACCACTTATCCGATTTACGTGCTTTTTTTTTTAAACATACGTATGTTCTCTGGCGAGGTTATAGGATATATTTTATTAGGTAACATAAGGAATAAGCAGTAACGATAATAGTGAATCAAGTCGGAGAAAA
Organism: Pachyrhynchus sulphureomaculatus; assembly: GCA_019049505.1. Lineage (NCBI taxonomy): Eukaryota > Metazoa > Arthropoda > Insecta > Coleoptera > Curculionidae > Pachyrhynchus > Pachyrhynchus sulphureomaculatus. The sequence goes on along the minus strand of CM032452.1, from coordinate 130,684,935 downwards.
GTTTGCCGCTAGCGCTAAAGCATTAAATATGGAACAATATCATGTAGCAAAGAATACAATCTATATAAAATGCTCTCTCTGTCTGTCTGTCTGTCCGTTAGTGCGCTTATCACTCGAGAACCACTTATCCGATTTACGTGTTTTTATAAATTTATACATATGTTCTATATAATTCGATATAAGCCTAGATAATGGGAGATAAGGTGAGATAATGGGAGATGAGGAGAAATAGTGGGAGACAAGTCGAGATAAGCCTCGATAATGGGAGATAAGGTGAGATAATGGGTGATAAGTATAAATAATGGGAGATAAGAAGAGATAATGGGTGATAAGCAAGATAAGTCTAGATAATGGGAGTTATGGTGAAATAATGGGAGATAAGGAGAAATAATGGGAGATACGGAGAAATAATGGGAGATAAGTCGAGGTAAGCCTAGATAATGGGAAATAAGGTGAGATAATGGGAGATAAGGAGAAATAATTAGAGATAAGGAGAAATAATGGGAGATGAGCAGAGATAAGCCTAGATAATGAAAATTATGTAGAGATAATGGGAAATAAGGAGAAATATTGGGAGATAAGGAGAAATAATGGGAGATATTTTTATTACGTTGGGTAACATAAGGAATAAGCAGTGACGATAGTAGTGAATCAAGTCCACGCGAGCGGAGCCGCGGGCCCGGCTAGTACAGTATATAATAATATTGCTTCCTTGTTAGATAATAACTAGGTATGTATATATATATATATATATATATATATATATATATATATATATATATATATATGTATAGTATTCCGTGTACATAGAGTTACTGTGAATTCCTGGGATGAAAATATGATCACGCAACCCAATTTTCCTTGGTCCAAAAAGTCGTAATTTTTTTAGATACAGGGTGTCAAAGTTATAGTTTTATTTTTTAGTTTTTCTTAAGTAGTTTTCTTAAAAATTGTGCTATTTGTACAAGATTTGGTGGTAAGGGGTTTCTCTGAGATGAGAAATCGAGATCAGCTCACAGTTTTGTTGTAAACTGTAGGGGGCGACACTTATTGCACTGTGTATACTTTTAAATTGTCATAACGTTTTTATGCTCCGAGCAACAGTTTCTGAGATAGTGGGATGTTTGTTTCCATTTTTTAATTCCATTGTCAAATTTGCATGTTTATGTATATATATATATATATATATATATATATATAATATATATATATATATATATATATATATATATATCTATATACATTTTTTCAAAGAAACTTTACGAAAAATGCATAAATAAATAAATGAAATTACTTTAAAACTAATAAATAAAAATAGGACAAAATTTTTTGTTACGGAACTATAAAATGATCAAAGACTTTACAAAACACGCCTCAAATGAGTTTTCAACTAAGTTGAAGTGATAATTTTCATTCAATCTACACCCTATGGAGAATATTTCAAAATTTTTTCAAAATTTTTTGATCAGTACTTTTCGAGATAACGGGGATAAAATAATACAAAGAAAAGTGTGCGCAAGTACTACGTTAAATATATATATTCGAATCATGTTTTTACAAGCTTTTATTCGACACTCCACCTTATGACCTGGTAAATTTTTTTTTTTACTTCCGATTTCTTCTTTTCTTCTTCTGACTTATAGCTAGGCACTATTGCCAGTTTTCTTTGTGTTTCTGCTCTATAGATCGTCGCTTCATCTCTTTCTTGGATGTCCCATTGATCTTCTTCCATTCGGTGACTTGTCTCTTGCTATTCTTACTGTCTTGTTTGCTATTCTTCCTATGTGTTGATCCCATTCCACTTTTCTTCCCTTATTCACTGGTTGATATTTTCTGTATTACATGCGCGTCTTATGTCTTCACTCCTCTCTCTCTCTCTCTCTCTCTCTCTCTCTCTCTCTATATATATATATATATATATATATACATATATATATATATATATATATATATATATATATATATATATATACATATATATATATATATATACATATATATATATATATATATATATATATATATATATATATATATATATATATATATATACATATATATATATATATATATATATATATATATATATATATATATATATATATATATATATATACATATATATATACATATATATATATATATATATATATATATATAAATATATATATATATATACATATACATAATATATATATATATATATATATATATATACATACATATATATATACATACATATATATATATATATATATATATATATATATATATATATATATATATATGCAAAGACTTGCATGCCTATGCGTTACAAGAGCTATGAGATCCACTCCAACGGCGGGCATGGAAGCTCTTCTGAACCTTACACCGCTTAACGTGGCTGTTCAAGAGGAGGCAACTTTTCAGGCTATCTCCATTCACAGAAGGGAAAAATTTAAGGTGGGCAACCTTATTGGTCATCTTACAATCCTGAAGGGGATCGGAGACATACTTTATATGTCAACGGCCAGCGACACCATTGATCCTATGCAGTGCTTCTTTAGGAAGTATAGAGTCTACTTCCCGACAAGGGAAGAGTGATGCGCAAACCCAAGGTGGTTACAGGATGGCTCACAAAAGTGGTACACGGACGGATCCAAAACGCTCCAAGGGGTGGGAGCAGGAATAGTGGGGCCTAGAGCACACAGAGCAATAACATTGAGCAAGGACACCACAATATTCCAGGCGGAACTATATGCAATATTGGAAGCTGTAGGTATCCTATCTGAAAAGGGATACATGGGAGTAAGTATTAAAATACTCTCGGACAGCCATTCAGTCTTAAAGGCCCTGAATAGCTGTACTTTCATGTTCAGGCTAGTAGAATGTCATAACAATAAGATGGCAGACATCTATGCAAAAAAAAGGGGCTGATGGGACCTTCATTGGACCCTCTCCATCCTTTGGATTCAGCAGGGTCTCCTTAAAAAGGAGATGACGAAATGGACAAAATCCATAGAAGAGAAACATTGGAACGTCACTAACGGTCTGGACATTCTAAAAAGTTTTCTGAGCTTTGATGCAAGGAGGGCGGATCTCGCCCTAAAAATGAATAGGAAAAGCCTAAGATTACTGGCGGGGGCACTCACAGGCCACCATACCTGCAATAAGCACCTATACAGAATAGGCCTATCAACCACGTACATTTGCAGATTCTGCGGTGAAGAAGAGGAGTCTATGGAACAGTTGATTATCAACTGTGCGGCATTGGGACACAGGAGACATAGGATACTACATGCCTATACGCTGGGTGAACAGGATCTGCTAACGCTCCCATTGAAGGAGCTGGTCCTGTTCCTGGATGTATTAAACCCGTGAGGGATAAGAGGAAGCACAATAGATCAATGATGGTCGCAGTGCAAAGGGCCATTCTGGGCCACACTCCCCTCTACACATTACATTACATATTTACATATATATATATATATATATATATATATATATATATATATATATATATATATATATATATATATATATTATATATATATGAGGCGTTTCGCGTCAACGGGGCCACCCCAATACCCAAAAATAGAATTAACGAAAAAAAAACTTCAAGGGTATCAATTTCTTCATTGAAATGTAAGCTTTCTAATGCAACTTGGCCATTTTGAAAAAAATAAGATGGCGGCTAGAAAAGAAATCATGATTTCTAATTGGAATTAAGTTAACTTAAATTCAAAACTGAGACAAAATGCAATATTGATGTAATAATTAGAGTAACCAACATAATTTTATGTAATACTAATATGGTGGATCCAATATGGCGTCTAAGACCGAAAATTACTCCGATCAGAAAAAATGCTATCTCACAGCGAAATTTTTCGTCTAATTTTCGGTTTTAGGCACCATATTGGATTCGTCATGTTGGTATTACATCAAAATTATATTGGTTATTCTAACTATTACATCAATACTGCATTTTGTCTCAGTTAATTCCGCTTAGAAATCATAATTTTTTTGTTTCTAGCAGCCATATTGAGCCGCCATCTTGTTTTTTAAAAGTGCCAAGTTGCATTTGGAAGCTTACGTTTCAACGAAAAAATTAACACCCTTGAATTTTTTTTCGTCAATTCTATTTTTGGATATTGAGGTGGCTCCGTTGACGCGAAACGTCCCATATATATGTACGTGTATATATATATATATATATATATATATATATATATATATATATATATATATATATATATACATACATATATATATATATATATATATATATATATATATATATATATACATATATATATATATATATATATATATATATATATATATATATATATATATTTATATGAGAAAGAGGAAGGACAGTAACAGGGCACTGGCAACAAACAACCCTAAGTTTAACTACTGGGAAACGCCCTTATAAGGAGAAGAGATGAGCAATCAAAGATCTAAAGGCTCTAGTATCTGCTTTTTATTTTTTTTATCGAGCTTTCGATGCCTAATGGTAGCTGCTTGTGGATTTTAAAAATGTAAACCAGGTACAGAAAATAAACCAAAACGTTCCTTTTTTAATATGTGATGCAATGAATTGTAAGACTGTATGAGAACAAAAATTTAGCAGTTAATTCATCTCTGGTAGGTATACATGGAACTCAATCCTTCTATGTCTTTTTTGTGATTGAGATTATTTTTACAAGTTTTTATGTAACCCATTTCCAAGAAACTTCTTCTGAAGTAATTAGTCTCAACATCCAGAATGAAGCTGTTGTTATATTGTACTCTGTGATCTGTATTATTTCCATGTAAGCTCAAGCTAGTTGCGTTAGATTTGTGTTTACTATCACTTTTGTGTAATGCTAATCTCTTAGAGAGCTTTTGTGAAGTTTGTCCAACATAGACCAAACCACATTGACAGGGAATGCCGTACATTATATTAGATCTATTTATTTATTTATTTATTTATTAACGGCGTTGCGCCAATTTACACAATTATAAACATACTTAAAACAACTAAACATAATAAAAATTATAAACAACACAGAATCCAACATCACAAGATCATTAAAACTAGTTTCACAGCAAGTAAATATTACAACTTTTTAACAATCGATTTAAAACCATTAATGGAGCCATGAATCCTGAGATCGAACAGATTGAAATGCCTCATTATTCTGAACATGGGTCCATAATAGCCATAATTAGTCGCATGAAAGGGAATACCAAACAGGTCTCTGCCTCTAGTGCGACGAGAAACATTAAATGTTAACTTATCCAAGAGATAGGGACAATCAACCAACCCATTTATTAACTTAAAAGCCAGAAGCAGGTCACAATGGAGTCTTCTAGTCTCCAGGGTCGAAATACCCAAAATGCCCCTAAGGTTGTGGGGGTCTATATGGTAACCATCTGGGGGTATGGCCAATTTAAAAGCAGAAACCGGCGCTGCAACGCCTCAATCGCTTCTATATATACACTGTAATGAGGAAACCATACCACAATACAACAGTTCAAATGTAGAGCAGGAAAAGTCCTTACAGTATCTCGTGATGAACCCCAGATTTTTATAACCTTTCTGAACAACTGACAAAATGTGGCTATTGAAAGTAAGTTTCTGGTCAAGAAGAACTTCCAGATCATTAATTTGACTAACGTGCCTCAGCTTGCTGCCATTAATGTTATACTCAAAAGTAGAGTTATGTCTAGCTCTACCAAAACTAATGCTAACACACTTTTTAATATTCAAGTTCAACTCATTCAGGGCACTCTATCTACAGAGGCTGTAAACATCCTCCTGAAGAGAGTGACAATCTTGCAACGTGTTCACCGTTTTAAACATTTCTAGATCATCTGCAAACATGAGGAATTTAGAATGTTGTATAAACTTGCCGATGTCATTAACGAAAAGTAGAAACAGTAAAGGACCACAGTGAGACCCCTGAGGCACACCTGAAAGAACTTTTATTTCTTTAGAAATATAATTATTAATACGGACATACTGTGTACGACCCTCCAGAAAACTGCCAATCCACCCAAGGACTTCACTACTTAGTCCTATTTTCCGCAACTTGCCTGACAAGAGCGTATGATTAACTCTGTCGAACGCCTTCGAAAAGTCACTATACAGTCCCTGGCCAAATTATTAGACGCACTGCAAGATTTCATGTAAAATATTAATTACCGAGTGATATTGTACCGTTTTTATTATTTTAAATTGATTTGTTTTTTATTTTTATATTATCCAATCAATTACCTATTTATTTGACATAAATAAAACAGCATTAATTTAGAAAAGCATAAGTTTATTAAGTTTTAAAGAAAAGTGAAATTAATGTTAGTAAAAGTCAATATTTAGTTGAGCCACCTTTAGCCGCTATCAAAGCTTTAATTCTGCGCGGCATGCTATCAATGCAAGATTGTACTGTCTCCTGCATTTGAGGATGATGATTCCACACATGAATAATCTTTTCCAGGAGCTGGGTTTTGTTGGTAATCACATCTTTAGCCACTTCTCTTTTCATCAGCTCCCACGGGGTTCATATCAGGGCTATTACCCGGCCAATCCAACAGAGGGATATTTTTTTCTGCCATAAAAGCTTTAACAGACCGAGCAGTGTGGCAGGGAGCTCCATCTTGCATGAAAGTGAATGGTTCCCCATTTGGAAACCATTCTCTGAGCTGCGGAATCAACCGATTTTGTAATACTTCTTTGTACTGATCTTGCCTCATTATTCCTTTGACGACGTACAGACGTCCAGTGCCCTTGCCGCTGATGACTGACCAAATCATCACTTTGGTGGGATGTTTGACCGTCGGGACGACACAATCAGGATGAAACTTTTCTCCATGACGACGACGCACATACTGAGCTTTATTCTGCAAAATTTCGAATGTGTTTTCGTCACTGAAGCAGACCTGTCAAAAATAGAAAAAATATATAAACTTCCATGTTTTATTTGCTTTATTTAACTGAAAATGATAATAATGTATCAATTATTGATTAAATTGCTGTATCTTACCGATCTCCAGAAGTCCACATCTTTGTCTTGCCATTGTTTGGCCCACTTCAGGCGCTTTGCTTTCATTGCAGCTGTTAACTTGGGCTTCCTGGCGGGGCGACAGGCCTTAAAATCTAATTCTTTCAATTTTCTTTCGAACAGTGCGCTCAGAAGCATTTACGCTAGCATCCTGGAGTTGTGATTTTATTACCATTGTGGTAGCAAATCTTTTTTCTACACAAATTTTCTTCAAACATCTCTCTGACCGTGGAGTGAAAATTGGTTTTCTACCGCATCTTTTCTTTCTTTTCGGGCTTAATTCCTACCCTGACTCAATTTTCTTTTTTATGCGTCGTACACTAGCTTCAGAAACCTCCAATCTTCGTGATATTTCTCGGTTTGTAAATGTTTTCGCAATCACAAGGGCCTTCACTTCAGCTTTTTACGTGGTGAAAGATCGCCTTTTCTACCCATAATGAAAATAGTCCAATTACTTTTTTAAAACACTGCATACAAAATAAACTAATAACTGAGTAGTATAAAACTGTTAAACAAACAGTCACAGTCCATAAAGCCACAGAAATACGTCCGTACCTGACTCGATTCCGATCGCGACTGATACAGGTTTGTACTTATTTACGTTCATGTATCACTTTGTCAACACAGTGTTACCATATGGTAAAAATAAATACAAATATGTAGTCTACAACAATTCTTTTAAATAAAAATCAATAATATTGTAGTTTAAATATACCATTATTGCATAAAAACTCTTAAGAAACATAAAATTACTAAAAAAAATACAGTGCGTCTAATAATTTGGCCAGGGACTGTATACACTATCAACACACTGGCGATTCTCAAAGGCGCTCAACAGACAATCATGATATGCAAGCAAGGTTTGTGACAGTGTACAGCTCAATGACAAAAATACCGCAACTAGACTGTCGAACAATTTGGGTATTGCGGATTGAATGCAGACGCCCCTGTAGTTAGATATATCACTCCTATCACCAGACTTATGAATAGGGGTAACAAAATGAGTATTTCCAGTACATAGGGAATGTACTTGAGCACAGGGATAAATTAAAAGTTAATTTTAGAGGAGTTACAATAGAGCATATGCAAGCCTTCAATACTCCCGCAGGTATTCCATCTGGGCCAACTGAAAATGTATTTTTAAGATTATCTATCCCCTCATAGACCTCAGACAAACTGACTGATATTGAGTTAACATTTAAATTAGTGCATTGCAAACGAAGCAGCCGCACTTACAACTTACCACTCTCTTTTGATTCAATATTGCGTTATGGAATCCTAGTATGGAGTTCTGCGGCAAGCACTCACCTTGAAAAAGTTTTTAGAGTGCAAAAATCTGCTATAAGATGCATTGCAAACTTAAAACAGGATGACTCCAGTCGACCTTATTTTAAGTCACTAAAAATAATGACTCTATATGGTTTGATTATTTACCAAAAACTCATATATGTCAGAAAGAATGTTGCTAGGTATTGTACATTATCGCATATTCATACACATGGTACCAGGAGTCGAGACAATCTGCTCTTTGCCCATAACTAGATTGGCCAGAACAAACATGGAAGAGATTAAATTATTTAATGCTTTACCTCGAGAGATGAGATTGCAACAGCTCGGTCGATATTAGAGCTTTAGGGTAGTAATTGTCCAACAAGATGTTTTCCAACAGTTTTACATTTTTAGCGTTCCGTACGGAACACTTATAAGATCACACTTTGGTGTCTGTCCGTCTGTCACACCCGATTTTCTCCAAAAGTTGAAATTTTGTAATAATATAGGAATCGATGGCCTCATCAGAGCCATGTAGTTTTGAAAGTTAAATTTTGACTTAAGGGGTTAGTTTTGGGGGGTGAAATCGGAAGTGAAAAAAAATTTTTTTTACTAGGTAATCGAGTGTGGTGTCAAATGAAAGCTTGTGAAAACACGAGTAAAAAATATACATATAATGTAATACTTGCGCGCATTTTTCTTTGTATTATTTTTAAAAAATCGCGAAAAATCGCTGTCCACCCGCCTTATCTCCAAAAGTACTGATCAAAAAATTTTGAAAAGATTCTGGAATATTTTTCCCGCGGTATAGATTGAACGAAAATTATCACGAGTGCATTACCTTTAATAATTTATCCGGTATATAAAAAAAAAACCGGTCAAGTGCAAGTTGAACTTCCGTACGTTGATTGTTTTTAAAATAAAAATTTTTGTTAGGGTGTATAAAATTATTAAAGGTAATGCACTCGTGATAATTTTCGTTCAATCTACACTCCGTGGAGAATATTCCAGAATTTTTTCAAAATTTTTTGATAAGTACTTTTCGAGATAAGGCCCGGGACAGCGATTTTTTGCGAATTTTTAAAAATAATACAAAGAAAAGTGCGCGCAAGAATAATATTATATATATATTTTTTACTCGTGCTTTCACAAGCTTTCATTTGACACCACACTCGATGACCTAGTAAAAAAATTTTTTTTTCCCTTCCGACTTCACCCCCCAAAACTAACCCCTTAAGTCAAAATTTAATTCTCAAAACTACATGGCTCTGATGAGGCCATCAATTCCTATATTATTACCAAATTTCACCTTTCTATGTCGAATAGTTTCGGAGAAAATCGGGTGTGACAGACAGACAGACAGACAGACAGACACCGAAGTGATCTTATAAGTGTTCCGTACGGAACACTAAAAACAGAAATTTCAAGGTCATCAATTTTCAGTAAAGATTGGAAATAAACTTTATTGAAAACTCATTTGGGGTGTGTTTTTGTGAAGTCACTGATCATTTTATACTTCCGTTACAACATTTTTAGTGTTCCGTACGGAACACTTATAAGATCACTTCGGTGTCTGTCTGTCTGTCTGTCTGTCACACCCGATTTTCTCCGAAACTATTTGACATAGAAAGGTGAAATTTGGTAATAATATAGAAATTGATGGCCTCATCAGAGCCATGTAGTTTTGAGAATTAAATTTTGACTTAAGGGGTTAGTTTTGGGGGGTGAAGTCGGAAGTGAAAAAAAAATTTTTTTACTAGGTCATCGAGTGTGGTGTCAAATGAAAGCTTGTGAAAACACGAGTAAAAAATATATATATAATATTATACTTGCGTGCACTTTTCTTTGTATTATTTTTAAAAATTCGCGAAAAATCGCTGTCCCGGGCCTTATCTCGAAAAGTACTTATCAAAAAATTTCGAAAAAAATTCTGGAATATTCTCCACGGAGTGTAGATTGAACGAAAATTATCACGAGTGCATTACCTTTAATAATTTATATGGTATATAAAAAAAAAACAAAAATTTCAAGGTCATCAGATTTCAGTAAAGATTAGAAACAAACTTTGTTGAAAACTCATTTGGGGTGTATTTTGTGAAGTCACTGATCATTTTGTAACAAAAGCAATCAACGTACGGAACACTAATTGCACAAGTTCAACTTGCACTTGACCGGTTATTTATTTTAAAAGCAATCAATGTACAGAACACTAATTGCGCAAGTTCAACTTGCACTTGACCGGCTATTATTTTCTTTAAATGAGGGGTGGCAAATCTTATCTATTCTGTTTTTTAATCCTCTGATGATGTTCAGTTTTTGTTTCATAGGGTGATAAGAATGGCATGGGATATATCTACCTGAACTTGATTTTTTCTTCTATACCAGTCAAGTTTGACTGTATTATTTTCAGAGCGTATAACCCTAGTATCCAAAAACGGAACAGCACAGTCAGTCTCCTCCTCGACAGTAAATACCAATTTATGATTGAAAGAATTGTAAATATTAAGAGTGTTCTGTACACTTCCGGCAGGTAAAGCAACTAGTAAGTCATCTACATATTGAAACAGAAGGGGAAATTCAAATTCTACCTTTGAAATAACAAAATAAAGAAGTTTATTCATAATGATTTCGGCGAGAATTGGCGAAAATAGCACTTCCCATTAGGATGCCAATTTTTTGTCTGCAGAATGTACTATTGAAGGAGAAATATGTATGTTCATATAAAAAAGTAATGATTAGTAGAAACTGTTCTTTAGGAATATTACATATTTCTTCTATTGATGTGAAATGTTCATTTAATATTGATATAATGTCTAGAGAAATGTTAGTAAACAGTGAAACTACTACATCGAAAGAAGCAAGTACAAAACCCTCTGGCAACATGTAGCCATTAACCTTCTCTGCAAATTCGAAGGTATTTTTAATTCTGAATTTATTAAAAGTAGAAAAAGCTGTTTCTAAAATAGAGGCTACATATTTAGCAAGTGGTTGTGTAGATGCTCCTACACAGGAAACTATTGGTCTTAGAGGTATATCTGGTTTATGTATTTTTAGTAGACCATAATATTTGGGGACAAATCCCATTATAAGTTATCAATGTGCGAGCAGTTGCTTCATCTAAAAACTTACCATCTTTTAATGATTTAATTAATTTATGGCATTTAATTTCTACTTTTGAAGTGGGTTCATGATGTATTATTTTATAGGTATTGTCATCTTGGAGTACGGAGTGTGATTTCTCAAGATAGGAAGTTTTTGACATAGCAACAGTAACATTGCCTTTATCAGACCTAGTAATCAGTAAATCGGGATGATTTTTTAAGAAATTTTTTGTTTCCTTCTCTAATTTATGAGTGATAGAAGTTTTGTCTTTATGTGATATATAGTTAGTAATTAGGTTTACAGCCCTTGCACCAATGTAGTCTCTTGTTTTTTTGGGGGACATAGTGAATTAATTCTTCTACTTCAGACAGTAGACTAAACATGTTTATAACTTTGTTAGATATAGTGAGACTAAACTTGAGACCAAGGGCTAGAAACCCTTTTAGATTAGGTGGTATTTCTACATCGAAAATATTTTTTATCCACTTGCCTATATTAAATTCATGAAATTTCTTTTTCAAAATTCTATTTTTTTAATATTGTTTTTTTTAATTTTATTGAATAAAAATTTATATTTATTATGTTGAATAAAAATGAAATCATCAAAGATATGAAATGGCAATTGAGTCCTAAGGTCCTGTAATAGCTCATCCAATGATCTCTCGAGTTTTTCTATGTACCTATTAGTGTCAGAAATACATAACTTATGGAAATTGGTTGTTACCTGTTGTGTTATGTTTTCCAGCCTGGTTATATTATTGTTTCATATAGTTTGTGGAATTCTCCAGAGTCTCTTTATGTTGTCTTCAAGAAAACGGGTTGTTACTTTTGTACGACGACATTCTAATAGAAATATTCATCTGTTTCTTTGAGATGCCAATTTTCTATTAATATTATGATATAATTCCATACTTTTTACCACATTTGGCCCGAACGTCTCAGATATTCGTCTGTAGAAGGTTCCCATTATTCGAAACACTATAATAAGAAAGAGGAAGGACAGTAACAGGGCACTGGCAACAAACAATCCTAAATTTAACTACTGGGAAACGCCCTTATAAAGAGAAAAGATGAACAATCAAAGATCTAAAGGCTCTAGTATCTGCTTTTTATTTTTGTTATCGAGCTTTCGCTGCCTAATGGTAGCTTCTTCTGGATTCCAAAAATGCAAACCAGGTACAGAAAATAAACCAAAACGTTCGTTTTTTAAAATGTGATGTAATGAATTGTAAGACGGTATGAGAAATTACTTACAAAAATTTAGCAGTTAATTCATCTCTGGTGAAGACAATAAAATTTGCATTTTTGTTGATCAGGTAGTAGGTATGAATACAAAAACATGATAAAAGGACACTTACGTTACACAAGTATTAAAAATAAAACATTGTCAATAAACATTAATCAAAAACACTTTTTAAAACAGAAACACAACTGCAAGAAACACCAAGATGTTTAAATGGAACTCCATTTTAAAATTTTTTCTGACATCGAGTTTAGTAACTATTTAGTGATATTTGAGTCCGAAGCGGATATTGTTGGTAGTCTATGTCGTCATCAGGTCGACAAAAAACTATAAAAGCGTTAAAGTTAGGGATGTGGTAAATTTTTTAGGTGGATGCTACTATTAGATAAATTATTTATTATTAATGATATTTATTTTCCAATTTTAGTTTTATAACAAAGCGACTTAAATTTGATAAATGTTACTATTAGACGAGTTATTTATTATTAATTATATTAATTATATTAATTCTTTAATTTTATAACAAAGGGATTCATAGGCTAATTTAAAATATTTGAAAGAGAATATTAATACTGGACGTTATTTATTATTTGTCATATTTAATTTTTTTTAATTATTTAATTTTAACAAGAAGACACAGAAAAGTAATTAGTAATAAACAAAAGAAATAACAGAAAGAGAAAAGAAACGTCAACTTTACCGGAAACTAATTTTTTCATAAAAATCGTTTTTAGTGTTCCGTACGGAACACTTATAAGATCACTTCGGTGTCTGTCTGTCTGTCTGTCACACCCGATTTTCTCCGAAACTATTTGACATAGAAAGGTGAAATTTGGTAATAATATAGGAATTGATGGCCTCATCAGAGCCATGTAGTTTTGAGAATTAAATTTTGACTTAAGGGGTTAGTTTTGGGGGATGAAGTCGGAAGTGAAAAAAAATTTTTTTTACTAAGTCATCGAGTGTGGTGTCAAATGAAAGCTTGTGAAAACACGAGTAAAAAATATATATATAATATTATACTTGCGCGCACTTTTCCTTGTATTATTTTTAAAAATTCGCAAAAAATCGCTGTCCCGGGCCTTATCTCGAAAAGTACTTATCAAAAAATTTCGAAAAAATTCTGGAATATTCTCCATGGGGTGTAGATTGAATTTATATGGTATATAAAAAAAAACAAAAATTTCAAAGTCATCAGATTTCAGTAAAGATTGGAAACAAACTTTGTTGAAAACTCATTTGGGGTGTATTTTGTGAAGTCACTGATCATTTTGTAACAAAATTTTTTTATTTTAAAAGCAATCAACATACGGAACACTAATTGCGCAAGTTCAACTTGCACTTGACCGGTTATTTTTTCATTGGTTTGGTATGGTTTTCTGTTAGTAAATAGGTATACATGGAACTCAATGCTTTTATGTCTTTTTTGTGATTGAGATTATTTTTACAAGTTTTCATGTAACACATTTCCAAGAAACTTCTTCTGAAGTATTTAGTCTCAACATCCAGAATGAGCTGTTGTTATATTGTACTTAGAGATCTGTATTATTTACGTGTAAGCTCAAGCTAGTTGCGTTAGGTTTGTGTTTACTATCACTTTTATGTAACGCTAATCTCTTAGAGAGCTTTTGTGAAGTTTGTCCAACGTAGACCAAATCACATTGATAGGGAATGCCGTAGATTATATGAGATCTTTGTAAAGTATCGGTTTTATCTTTTAAATTGGTATAAAAACAATTCATTCTTTTTTATGTTGTAATTAGCAATCTTAATGTTTGTATTTTTAAAAATAGAAGACAAGGACTGGGAAAGTCCTTCTATGTATTGTAACTTTCCTACTTTAATGTCGACATTAGTGGTGACAGTTGGATTGATTTGAAGGGGAGTGGTCTCCTCCTTACATTGTATATATAGAAGCAATTGAGGCGGTGCAGCGCCGGTTTCTGCGGACTTGTGTTTTTAAATTGGCCATACCCCCAGATGGTTACCATATAGACCACCACAACCTTAGGGGCATTTTGGGTATTTCGACCCTAGAGACTAGAAGACTTCATTGTGACCTGCTTCTGGCTTTTAAGTTAATAAATGGGCTGGTTGATTGTCCCTATCTCTTGGATAAGTTAACATTTAATGTTTTTCGTCGCACTAGAGACAGAGACCTGTTTGGTATTCCCTTTCATGAGACTAATTATGGCTATTATGGACCCATGTCCAGAATAACGAGGCATTTCAATCAGTTCGATCTCAGGATTCATGGCTCCACTGATAGTTTTAAATTGATTGTTAAAAAGTTGTGATATTTACTTGCTGTGAAACTAGTTTTAATGATCTTGTGATGTTGAATTCTGTGTTGTTTATAATTTTTATTATAGTAGTTTAAGTATGTTTATAATCGTGTAAATTGGCGCAACGCCGTTAATAAGTAAATAAATAAATAGATCTAATATAATCTACGGCATTCCCTGTCAATGTGGTTTGGTCTACGTTGGACAAACTTCACAAAAGCTCTCTAAGAGATTAGCGTTACACGAAAGTGGGAGTAATCACAAACCTAACGCAACTAGCTTGAGCTTACACGTAAATAATACAGATCACAGAGTACAATATAACAACAGCTTCATTCTGGATGTTGAGACTAATTACTTCAGAAGAAGTTTCTTGGAAATGTGTTACATAAAAACTTGTAAAAATAACTCAATCACAAAAAAGACATAGAAGGATTGAGTTCCATGTATACCTATTTACTAACACAAAACCATACCAAACCAATGAAAAAAAAAACGATTTTTATGAAAAAATTAGTTTCCAGTAAAGTTAACGTTTCTTTTCTCTTTCTGTTATTTCTGCTGTTTATTCCTAATTACTTTTCTGTGTCTTTTTGTTAAAATTAAATAATTAAAAAATTAAATATGACAAATAATAAATAACGTCCAATATTAATATTCTCTTTCAAATATTTTAAGTTAGCCTATGAATCCCTCTGTTATAAAATTAAAGAATTAATATAATTAATATAATTAATAATAAATAACTCGTCTAATAGTAACATTCATCAAATATAAGTTCCTTTGTTATAAAATTAAAATTGGAAAATAAATATCATCACTATATACTCGTATTACAAAACAAAGTCCTCCGCCGCGTCTGTCTGTCTGTTTGTTCGCGATAAACTCAAAAACTACTGAACGCATTTTCATGCGGTTTTCACCAATAGATAGAGTGATTCATGAGGAAGGTTTAGGTATATGATTTGTCAAGGTTTTGTGTAAATTGGTTGAAATATAACGATAATTGTTGGAAGTGTCGGAAAAGTCAAGCCACCTGGGAGCTTTCATCGAAAACGTTGCCTAATCCCTTTGAGATATAACAAAACAATGCATGGTGGGACATTCCTCTTTTACAGATCTACAAAAAAGTCCGCGATGGCATATATCTATCTTTTAAAGATAGCTTACTATGCCCATTCTATCTTTTAAAAAAATAGTCAGATACAATGCGGTAATTGGAAAGCTATTTAGGCGGATATAGTATTAATCCTTATCAACTTAAATACGTTAGTTACCTTAAGCATTTCATGCACATTATTATAATGTTTTACACCATATAATTTAAATGAATATCTTAGGAGTTATCGCACAAAATTAACGCGCGCGAAAATAAATTCAAGAGCGTTTCTCACACCGATGACGTGACTCGCTTGATGCGATCACCCCCGTGCGAAGCCAGGGCGGGTCCCTAGTTAATAATAAATAATTTATCTACTAGTAGCATCCACCTAAAAAATTTACCACATCCCTAACTTTAATGCTCTTATAGTTTTTTTTTTGTCGACCTGATGACGACATAGACACCAACAATATCCGGTTCGGACTCAAATATCACTAAATAGTTACTAAACTCGATGTCAGAAAAAATTTTAAAATGGAGTACCGTTTAAACATCTTGGTGTTTCTTACAGTTGTGTTTCTGTCTTAAAAAGTGTTTTTAATTAATGTTTATTGACAATGTTTTATTTTTAATACTTGTGTAACTCTGTACCTGGCCAACAAAAATGCAGATTTTATTGTCTTCAGCAGAGATGAATTAACTGCCAAATTTTTGTAAGTAATTTCTCATATAGTCTTACAATTCATTGCAAAAAAAAAAATAAACGAAAACGAACGTTTTGGTTTATTTTCTGTACCTGGTTTGCATTTTTAGAATCCAGAAGAAGCTACCGTTAGGCAACGAAAGCTCGATAACAAAAATAAAAAGCAGATACTAGAGCCTTTAGATCTTTGATTGCTCATCTCTTCTCCTTATAAGGGCGTTTCCCAGTGGTTACACTTAGAATTGTTTGTTGCCAGTGTCTTGTTACTGTCCTTCCTCTTTCTTATTATAGTGTTTTGAATAATGGGAACCTTCTACAAACGAATATCTGAGACGTTCAGGCCAAATGTGGTAAAAAGTATGAAATTATATGATAATATTAATAGGAAATTGGCATCTCAAAGAAACAGACGAATATTTCTATTAGAATGTTGTCGTACAAAAGTAACACCCCGTTTTCTTGAAGACAACATAAAGAGACTCTGGAGAATTCCACAAACTATATGAAACAATAATATAACCAGGCTGGAAAACATAACACAACAGGTAACAACCAATTTCCATAAGTTATATATTTCTGACACTAATCGGTACATAGAAAGACTCGAGAGATCATTGGATGAGCTATTACAGGACCTTAGGACTCAATTACCATTTCATACTTTTGATGATATCATTTTTATTCAACATAATAAATATAAATTTTTATTCAATAAAATTAAAAAAAAACAATATTAAAAAAATAGAATTTTTAAAAAAGAAATTTCATGAATTTAATATAGGCAAAGGCAAGTGGATAAAAAATATTTTCAATGTAGAAATACCACCTAATGTAAAAGGGTTTCTAGCCCTTGGTCCCAAGTTTAGTCTCGGTATATCTAACAGAGATATAAACATGTTTAGTCTTCTGTCTGAGGTAGAGGAATTAATTCACTATGTCCCCCCAAAAAAACAAGACTACATTGGTGCAAGGGCTGTAAACCTAATTACTAACTATGTAATATCACATAAAGACAAAACTTCTATCACTTATAAATTAGAGAAGGAAACATAAAATTTCTTAAGAAATCATCCCGATTTACTGATTACTAGGTGTGATAAAGGCAGTCTTACTGTTGCCATGTCAAAAACTTCCTATCTTGAGAAATCACACTCCCTACACAATACCTATGAAATAATACATCATGATCCCACTTCAAAAGTAGAAATTAAATGCAATAAATTAATTAAATCATTAAAAGATGGTAAGTTTTTAGATGAAGCAACTGCTCGCACATTGATAACTTATAATGGCATTTGTCCCAAATATTATGGTCTACCAAAAATACATAAACCAGATATACCTCTAAGACCAATAGTTTCCTGTGTAGGAGCATCTACACAACCACTTGCTAAATATATAGCCTCTATTTTAGAAACAGCTTTTTCTACATTTAATAAATTCAGAATTAAAAATACCTTCGAATTTGCAGAGAAGGTTAATGGCTACATTTTGCCAGAGGGTTTTTTACTTGCTTCTTTCGATGTAGTTTAGAATATTAAATGAACATTTCACATTAATAGAAGAAATATGTAATATTCCTAAAGAACAGTTTCTACTAATCATTACTTTTTTATATGAACATACATTTTTCTCCTTCAATATTACATTCTACAGACAAAAAATTGGCGTCCCAATGGGAAGTGCTATTTTGTCAATTCTGGCCGAAATCGTTATGAATAAACTTCTTTATTTTGTTATTTTAAAGGTGGAATTTGAATTTCCCCTTCTGTTTCAATATGTAGATGACTTACTAGTTGCTTTACCTGCCGGAAGTGTACAAAACACTCTTAATATTTACAATTCTTTCAATCATAAGTTAGTATTTACTGTTGAGGAGGAGACTGACTGTGCTGTTCCGTTTTTAGTGTTCCGTATGGAACACTTATAAGATCATTTCGGTGTCTGTCTGTCACACGCGATTTTCTCCGAAACTATTTGACATAGAAAGTTGAAATTTGGTAATAATATAGGAATTGATGGCCTCATCAGAGCCATGTAGTTTTGAGAGTTGAATGTTGACTTAAGGGGTTAGTTTTGGGGGGGTGAAATCGGAAGTGAAAAAATTTTTTTTTTATTAGGTCGTCGAGTGTGGTGTCAAATGAAAGCTTGTGAAAAGACGAGTAAAAAATGTATATATAATGTAATACTTGCGCGCACTTTTCTTTGTATTATTTTTAAAAAATCGCGAAAAATCGCTGTCCCCCGCCTTATCTCGAAAAGTACTTATCAAAAAATTTAGAAAAAATTCTGGAATATTCTCCACGGGGTGTAGATTGAACGAAAATAATCACGAGTGCATTACCTTTAATAATTTATCTGGTATATACAAAAAACAAAAATTTCAAGGTCATCAGATTTCAGTAAAGATTGGAAACAAACTTTGTTGAAAACTCATTTGGGGTGTGTTTCGTGAAGTCACTGATCGATCATTTTATACATCTGTAACAAAATTTTTTATTTGAAAAGCAATCAACGTACGGAACACTAATTGCGCAAGTTCAACTTGCACTTGACCGGTTATTGGATACTAGGGTTGTACGCTCTGAAAATAATACAGTCAAACTTGACTGGTATAAGAAAAAATCAAGCTTGGGTAGATATATCCCTTTCCATTCTTGTCACCCTATGAAACAAAAACTGAACATCATCAGAGGATTAAAAAACAGAATAGATAAGATTTGCCACCCCTCATTTAAAGAAAAAAATGTAAAACTGTTGAAAAACATTTTATTGGACAATTACTATCCTAAAGCTCTAATTAAAAAGGGTTTTCAAAGACCACCCCCCTTCAAATCAATCCAACTGTCACCACTAATGTCGACATTAAAGTAGGAAAGTTACAATACATAGAAGGTCTTTCCCAGTCCTTGTCTTCTCTTTTTAAAAAGACAAACATTAAGATTGCTAATAACAACATAAAAAGAATGAATTGTTTTTATACCAACTTAAAAGATAAAACCGATACTTTACAAAGATCTAATATAATCTACGGCATTCCCTGTCAATGTGGTTTGGTCTACGTTGGACACACTTCACAAAAGCTCTAAGAGATTAGCGTTACACAAAAGTGATAGTAAACACAAACCTAACGCAACTAGCCTGAGCTTACACATAAATAATACAGATCACAGAATACAATATAACAACAGCTTCATTTTGGATGTTGAGACTAATTGCTTCAGAAGAAGTTTCTTGGAAATGTGTTACATAAAAACTTGTAAAAATAATCTCAATCACAAATAAACGGTCAAGTGCAAGTTGAACTTGCGCAATTGCGCAAAATCTGATGACCTTGAAATTTTTGTTTTTTTTATATACCATATAAATTATTAAAGGTAATGCACTCGTGATAATTTTCGTTCAATCTACACCCCGTGGAGAATATTCCAGAATTTTTTCGATAAGTACTTTTCGAGATAAGGCCCGGGACAGCGATTTTTTCGCGAATTTTTAAAAATAATACAAAGAAAAGAGAGCGCGCAAGTATAATATTATATATATATTTTTTACTCGTGTTTTCACAAGCTTTCATTTGACACCACACTCGATGAACTAGTAAAAAAAATTTTTTTTCACTTCCGACCGCACCCCCAAAACTAACCCCTTAAGTCAAAATTTAATTCTCAAAACTACATGGCTCTGATGAGGCTATCAATTCCTATATTATTACCAAATTTCACCTTTCTATGTCAAATAGTTTTGGAGAAAATCGGGTGTGACAGACAGACAGACAGACAGACACCGAAGTGATCTTATAAGTGTTCCGTACGGAACACTAAAAAGACATAGAAAGATTGAGTTCCATGTATACCTATTTACTAACACAAAACCATACCAAACCAATGAAAAAGAACGATTTTTATGAAAAAAATAGTTTCCAGTAAAGTTGACGTTTCTTTTCTCTTTCTATTATTTCTAATGTTTATTACTAATTACTTTTCTGTGTCTTCTTGTTAAAATTAAATAATTAAAAAATTAAATATGTCAAATAATAAATAACATACAGTATTAATATTCTCTTTCAAATATTTTAAATTAGCCTATGAATCCCTTTGTTATAAAATTAAAGAATTAATATAATTAATAATAAATAACTCGTCTAATAGTAACATTCATCAAATTTAAGTCCCTTTGTTATAAAATTAAAATTGGAAAATAAATATCATTAATAATAAATAATTTATCTAATAGTAGCATCCACCTAAAAAATTGACCACATCCCTAACTTTAATGCTTTTATGGTTTTTTGTCGACCTGATGACGACATAGACTACCAACAATATCCGGTTCGGACTCAAATATCACTAAATAGTTACTAAACTCGATGTCAGAACATTTTTTAAAATGTAGTACCATTTAAACATCGTGGTGTTTCTTACAGTTGTGTTCCTGTCTTAAAAAGTGTTTTTAATTAATGTTTATTGACAACGTTTTATTTTTAATACTTGTGTAACGTAAGTGTCCTTTTATCAGGTTTTTGTAATCATACTTACTACCTGGCCAACAAAAAAGCAAATTTTATTGTCTTCACCAGAGATGAATTAACTGCTAAATTTTTGTAAGTAATTTCTCATACAGTCTTACAATTTATTGCATCACATTTTAAAAAACGAACGTTTTGGTTTTTTTCTGTACCTGGTTTGCATTTTTAGAATCCAGAAGAAACTACCATTAGGCAGCGAAAGCTCGATAACAAAAATGAAAAGCATATACTAGAGCCTTTAGATCTTTGATGGCTCATCTCTTCTCCTTATAAGGGCCTTTCCCAGTAGTTAAACTTAGGATTGTTTGTTGCCAGTGCCCTGTTACTGTCCTTCCTCTTTCTCATATATATATATATATATATATATATATATATATATATATATATATATATATATATATATATAAACTGCTTCCTTAGTCAGTCTCTAATACACCAATTAAAATTATTAGGTCACATACAAATTTCACACCTAAATTCAGCATCTTCAGTTCCTTTCAACTTCTAGATAAAATAGAAAACATTAATTTACCACCCATTTGAAGTTCAAAAAAAGTATTCCGCCTAATGATGTCATAAACATTATTAATAATACATTGAACAAAAATAAAGTCATCATTTCATAAAAGAAAATATTTTAGACGCCTTAATTATTACGCTAGATCAAAATTATTTTGAATTGAATGAAAAATTTTTCGCTCTCAATAACGGACTAATAATGCGATATCCTCTTAGCTATTAATTTGGTTTACCCTTTATCAGTTAGAAAAAATTTAATACAATAACTTATTGTGACATACGAAGTCACACAAACCAACACACCTCCACAACAACCTACAACAAACCTACAAAGCTTGGAAACATTTAGAAAATACTGAATTAAAGATAGCCTTCAAAACAAACAATGCTTTGGGTAAAATAATTAAAAATAACAAAACTAAAATTAAATAACCGGTGAAGTGCAAGTGCAAAACACACCCCAAATGAGTTTTCAACAAAGTTTGTTTCCAATCTTTACTGAAATCTGATGACCTTGAAATTTTGTTTTTTTTTTTTTTAAATACCAGAAAAATTATTAAAGGTAATCCACTCGTGATAATTTTCGTTCAATCTACACCCCTCAAAACGAATCCCTCAAGTCAAAATTTATGTTACGCTGATATAAAATGATCAGTGACTTCACAAAACACACTCCAAATAAGTTTTCAACAAAGTTTATTTCAATCTTTACTGAAAATTGATGACTTTGAAATTTCTGTTTTTTTATATACCAGATAAATTATTACAGGTAATGCACTCGTGATAATTTTCGTTCAATCTACACCCCATGGAGTATATTCCAGAATTTTTTCAAAATTTTTTGATAAGTACTTTTCGAGATAAGGCGGGTGGACAGCGATTTTTCGCGATTTTTTAAAAATAATACAAAGAAAAGTGCGCGCAAGTATTACATTATATATACATTTTTTTACTTGTGTTTTCACAAGCTTTCACTTGACATCACATTCGATTACCTAGTAAAAAATTTTTTTTTCACTTCCGATTTCACTCCCCTTAAGACAAAATTTAACTTTCAAAACTACATGGCTCTAATGAGGCCATCAATTCCTATATTATTACCAAATTTCAACTTTCTATGACAAATAGTTTTGGAGAAAATTGGGAGCGACAGAGAGACACCGAAGTGATCTTATAAGTGTTTTTCGTACAGAACACTGAAAAGAGGTGAAGAGAGTGAAAGAATAACCATAAATCACATCTTTATCATCCTTGATGGCGTATTGGAATCGACGTAAATATGACAGTATCATATAATGTGAAGTGCCACATATTTTTTCATCGAAGGTGATATTTATAATTTTTGAGTTATTAGTTTCCGATAAATTACCATAATAATCCTAGCGCGTAAAAAAATTACAAGTACCCGTACAATCTGATAGCCTTACTAGTATCAATGATATCTGATATCAAGTACGAGGTTTTTAGTTTTTCAATTAAAAAATATAATTATTTTGCAGTTTATTTTACACTCGACACTTCATTTAACGTCTTCGTCCTTACCAGGACATGAATTTTAACATTATACCAGAACAAATAAGAGATAAAGATCTATTATCAATACTAATATAAACTTCATTTTAAATTAATATGAGTTCTTTAGCACAATAATATGGTTTGACGTCATACAGCGTTTTTGTATTTCTTCTCTTTAAGAAAAGACAAAACTTGCCATAAATTGAATATAATTATTGTATAATTGATTGTCTTCATCCCATATTGGTTGGTTGCTATCTATGGTTGACTTCCTTATTTATATTCAATTCGCTCATATTTTAAACCTTTCTTAAAACAATGATACTTCACTGATCAATTTGTCAACTAATGAGAAGTTAAGAGCAGCCACATTAAAGGAAAATAATTTGAGGGGTTCGCCACCTTGGCGCTCGGAAAAGTAGGCAGAATTTTTTTTTTTTGACGCAACTATTGTATATAACATACTAGCCGTGCCCGCGGCTCCGCTCGCGTGGACTTGATTCACCTTTATCGTCACTGCTTATTCGTTATGTTTATATTATGATATAGCTCAAGAGGCCTTAGAGGCTCATGGCTTGGTTGCATACTTGTCTCCACTTTTGTATGTCTCCTGTTAGCTTTTCCCAGAGCAGGATTCCCATCAACTCCGGATATTACTTTACTGCCTGAATCCATGTAGATCGAGGTCTACCCTTGCCTCTTCTTCCAACCACTCCTCTTATTAGGGCTTGCTTTGCCTGTCTTTCTTCCTTCATCCTTGCCACGTGTCCCAACCATCTTAATCGCTGGCTTATTATGATTTGGCTTATAAGGGGTTTCATATATAGGCATTTTAATTTGTAGTTTGTTCTTCTTCTCCACAGTCCCTCTTCTTTCCTTCCTCCGTAGATTCTTCTCAAAGCTTTCCTTTCCCACACCTCCAACGTCTCCTTTTCTCTTGCATTCAGTTTCCACATTTCGCATCCATATGTCACCGTGGGTCTGACAACTGTCGTATATATTCTTTCTTTTGCTTTTCTTGATACATTCTTTGATTTCAATATTGGATTCATTGCCCCCAAACATCTCTGTCCTTTCGCTATTCTTTCTTGTATCTCCGTCCTTTCTTGTCCACTCTCTGCTATTGTTACTCCAGATAATTAAATTTGTCTACTTTTTCAAACATATATCTTTGCCCTAAGTTGTTTATTATATCTAAACTTTTGTTGTTTTTATTTTCCTTCTTCTTTGTAATTTCCATGTATTTTGTTTTTTCCTCATCTATCTTTAGTCCTCTCGTCCTTCCCCTTTCTTCTATCCTACTTATGGCTTTTTTGAGGTTCTCTTTTGCTCTTGCAATCACTGCTACATCATCCGCATAGGACAAGCATTGGCAGGTTTGTTGGTATACCGTTCCATTTGTGTTTATTTCTGACTCCCGGATTATCTTCTCTAGTACCAAATTAAATAGACATGTTGACACTGGTTCCCCCTGTCTTAATCCTTTATTCACCTTAAACTGATACTTTGTCCTCAACCAAACACTCTATTTTCTGTGTCATTCAGGGTCATTCTTGCCATGCGAATTAATTTACTTGAAATTTTTATTTTTTCCATTATCTTGTACAGTCCTTCTCTATTTACAGAGTCATATGCTTCTCTGAAATCCACAAAGACCAAGTGTAGTGCCTAATTTTGTTCTAAGCTATTATCTTAGATTTGCTTAATCGAAAATATCTGGTCCTGAATCCACACTGGTATTCTCCCAGAATAGACTCGGCTTTCTCTGCTAGTCTGTTTTTGATAGTCAACACTACTATCTTATACACGACATCCAGTAAGGCTATTGGTCTATAATTAGCATATATAGTTTTTTCTCCTTTTTTGTATATTGGACAAATGAGCGACGCTCTCCAGCTCACTGGCATCTTTTCTGTTTCCCATATTTCTTTCACTAACCGGCATATTTTATCAGTTCTACATTTTCCACCCGGGCCTTTTTTTTTGGGTTCTGAGTATTTCTCTTATTTCTTCTTTGCAGGGTTTATTTGTCCCCTCCTGGCCTTCAGTTAATTTTGCTTCCTATTTCTCATTCAACTCATTTTCATCTCCATTTAGTGTTTCTTTAAAGTATTCCCCTAATCTATTCAGTCTTTCTAAGCTTACTGCTAAACTTCCATCTTTTTTCCTAGATATTAGCATTTTCTCTCTGTTTATTCCCTTTGTATTTTATTTAAAAAAAAAAACCGTAAATCGGATAAGTGGTTCTTGATTGCTAAGCGCAGTAATGGATAGACAGACAGACAGAGAGACGTTACGTTTTATATATATTATAGATTTTTTTTGACATACATTAAATTAAGAATTAAAAAAAAATTACGTAAATCGGATGAGTGGTTCTCGAATGATAAGCACACTAACAGCCAGACAGACAGAGAGACGTTGCGTTTTATATATATTATATAAATTATTATTATTATTATATAACCTGGTCAGAGAACATATGTATGAATTTAAAAAATCACGTAAATCGGATAAGTGGTTCTCGAGGGATAAGCTCACTCACTAACTGACAGACAAGCAGACAGAGAGACGTTGTATTTTACATATATTATAGATATAGATTCTAATTATTACTATATAACCTGTCAAAGAATATATGTATGAATTTAAAAAAAGACACGTAAATCGGATAAATGGTTCTCGCCTGATAAACGCACTAATGAACAGACAGACAGAGAGACATTGCATTTTATATATATTATAGATTATAGATATTCTCTGCTACGTAATATTGTTCCAAATTTATTGGTTTACGCTGTGTACTGCAAGGGAACGCGCTAGCGGCAAACTTTTTTCCGACTTCATTCACTATTATTGTCACTGCTCATTCCCTATGCTACCTATCGTAATAAAATATAGCCTATAACCTGGCCAGAGAACATACGTATGTTTTAAAAAAAAAAAAGTACGTAAATCGGATAAGTGGTTCTCCAGTGATAAGCGCACTAACGGACAGGCAGACAGACAGAGAGACGTTGCATTTTATATATATTATAGATTATAGAAGATTATAGATAACCTGGCCAGATAACATTTTGTAAAGATTCAAATATTCTTAAAAGTATAAATAATAATAAATCTAACCAAAAAAAAATCGATTTTTTTTTAAATTTCAAGGTGGCGTAACCTCGTAAGTCATAAATTTAGGATATTAGGAAACGGGAAATTTGAATCTAAGAGTTGTTTGTCTTTATCTCATTGGTTTCTCAACAACATATCAAACGAACGTATGAAGAATTCTCCTTTAATGTTCATTTTTCTACTGAGCTTTTTGGACCTCCCGGGATCCTGGTTGAATTAACTCAGATCTGAAGTTGTTTTTTTTTTTTAATTGTGGCTGTTGAGTTATAGGCAGATGGTTAGACAGACAAGTGCACGACAGAAAACCAAACACATCGTCTAAAATTAGAAGTAAAAGTTTTATAATCTCCAACTAAAAAATTAAATTAACCTAATTAGTTACTAATAAGAATCATCAATGAACAGCAGCAGCTTTTACTTTTAACCCATTATGACATAACCTCACATAATTAACATAATAACCTTGGATTTATTGTGGTTTACTCAGTGTGTGCTGTAATTTAAAACGGGTATATTATCAATAAGTGAAAGCGAGTACGGTCAGCGTAGTTTTTAAGAAATTTCAGTCATATTTTTCGTCAATTTTTCATTAAAATGTACGAATATGTCACCAATTGTGGACTTGATTATAGTGTCGCTTTGCATGTGAAGTTATGGTGCGCCAGAAGTGCATGTGGCTACATTATTGGACGTTTAAAGATTGCTTAAATTAGTTTCTACGTTCGAGGTATATAAATAACATAGGAAAGTTAAAGACAAATTTGTGAAGTTTTTTTGTAAAAACAACAGTATGAAAAATTCTTATAATACTGAAAAGAATGGTCACGTGTAAATAGTGTTTTTACACTTTTTTTTTTAAATTAGCCTAAGCAAAAGTTATTTTTTATTATTTAATATAATTTTTAAATTTTAAATATCTAATATTCTAATAATGTTTTAAAATTGTATATAACACGAAACGGAAGTTTTCGATTTGATATTTTTTATGCAGTTTTTAAACTTAAATTTTGACTTAAGGGCTTAGTTTCGGGGTGTTGAAATCGGAAGGGAAATTTTTTTTTAACGTCATCGAGTGGGGTGTTGAATGAACGCTTGTGAAAACACGAGTTCGAAGATCCCCCGTTCCTCCATCCTATTTCTAAACATACTAATCAGAAAATTTCGAAAAAATCTTGGAATAATCTCCATAAAGTGTCGATTGAATAAAAATGATCACGATTGTATTACCTTTGATAACTTATCTATAATATATATAAAATGCAACGTCTCTCTGTCTGTCTGTCTGTCCGTTAGTGCGCCTATCACTGAAGAACCACTTATCCGATTTACGTACTTTTTTTTTAAAACATACATATGTTCTCTGGCCAGGTTATAGGCTATATTTTATTACGATAGGTAGCATAAGGAATGAGCAGTGAATGATGTCGGAAATAAGTTTGCCGCTAGCGCGTGCCTTTGCAATACACAGCCTAAACCATTAAATATGGAACAATATTATGTAGCAAAGAATATTTGTAATGTATAATCTATAATATATAAAATACAATGTCTCTCTGTCTGTCTGTCTGCCCATTAGTGCGTTTATCACGCGGGAACCACTTATCCGATTTACCTGTCTTTTTTTAAATTCATACATATATTCTTTGGCCAGGTTATATAATAATAATAATAATCTATATCTATAATATATATAAAATGCAATGTTTGTCTGTCTGTCTGTCCGTTAATGCGCTTATCCCTCGAGAACCACTTATCCGATTTACGTGATTTTTTAAATTCATACATATGTTCTCTGACTAGGTTATACTCGTAGGTATATATTTTATTACATCTATAATATATATAAAATGCAACGAATCTGTCTGTCTGTCTGTCCGTTAGTGCGCTTATCACTGGAGAAACACTTATCCGATTTTCGTACTTTTTTTTTTTAAACATACATATGTTCTCCGGCCAGGTTATAAGCTATATTTTATTACGATAGGTAGCATAAGGAATGAGCAGTGACAATAATAGTAAATGAAGTCGGACAAAGTTTGCCGCTAGCGCGTTCTCTTGCAATACACAGTCCAAACCATTAAATATGGAACAATATTATGTAGCAGAGAATATCTATAATATATATAAAATGCAATGTCTCTCTGTCCGTCCGTTAGTGTGCTTATCACTGGAGAACCACTTATCCGATTTACGTGCTTTTTTTTTAAACATACGTATGTTCTCTGGCCAGGTTATAGGATATATTTTATTAGGTGACATAAGGAATAAGCAGTGACGATAATAGTGAATCAAGTCAGAGAAAAGTTTGCCGCTAGCGCGTTCTCTTGCAATACACTCCCTAAAGCATTAAATATGGAACAATATCATGTAGCAAAGAATACAATATATATAAAATGCAACGTCTCTCTGTCTGTCTGTCTGCCCGTTAGTGCGCTTATCACTCGAGAACCACTTATACGATTTACGTGTTTTTATAAATTTATACATATGTTCTATATAATTCGATATAAGCCTAGATAATGGAAGATAAGGTGAGATAATGGGAGATACGGAGAAATAATGGGAGATAAGTCGAGATAAGCCTCGATAATGGGAGATAAGGTGAGATAATGGGAGATAAGTATAAATAATCCGAGATAAGGAGAGATAATGGGAGATAAGCAGAGATAAGTCTAGATAATGGGAGTTATGGTGAGATAATGGGAGATAAGGAGAAATAATGGGAGATAAGGAGAAATAATGGGAGATAAGTCGAGATAAGCCTCGATAATGGGAGATAAGGTGAGATAATGGGAGATAAGTATAAATAATCCGAGATAAGGAGAGATAATGGGAGATAAGCAGAGATAAGTCTAGATAATGGGAGTTATGGTGAGATAATGGGAGATAAGGAGAAATAATGGGAGATAAGGAGAAATAATGGGAGATAAGTCGAGATAAGCCTAGATAATGGGAAATAAGGTGAGGTAATGGGAGATAAGGAGAAATAATGAGAGATAAGAAGAAATAATGGGAGATGAGCAGAGATAAGCCTAGATAATGGAAATTATGTAGAGATAATGGGAAATAAGGAGAAATATTGGGAGATAAGGAGAAATAATGGGAGATATTTTATTACGTTGGGTAACATAAGGAATAAGCAGTAGCGATAATAGTGAATCAAGTCCACGCGAGCGGAGCCGCGTCCCGCTAGTCTGGTATATAAAAACAATGATCGGAAACGAGCTTTGATATACAGTCAGCCCAAAAAGTCTCCATACACCTGCTTTTTATACTATTTTTCTGTTATGTTTAAATAATTAATTGGAACTACGAGAAAACATGTTTAAATTAATATTTGAAACTTAACCAACCAGGATTAGTATTAAAAACAACTACGGAACATTTTATTTAGAAGTTACATCATTGTTATAAAAATGTAAACAAAATTAATGTCAAAAAAGTCTCCATACACTTAACAATTACCAATAATAGTCTGACGGAGTTTAACGGAAATAACAACTTCGTTTAAACCAGGGCTGTCAAGGTCATGCACACTTCGAGCCAATGTCGGAGGTAATGCCTCCCGCTGCCCCCAACACTGCTGCTGCCGCCGTTCGCGCATTCTCAGGAGCGGCTATGAGAGACATAGGAGGAGCGCATTGTGTTTGGTAAGCGGCCGAGCCGCGATCGGCGGCTCGATCGCTTAACGTCTAGCAGTGGTGGGGGCAGCGGGAGGCGTTACCTCCGAAATTGGCTCGAACTGTGCATGACCTTGACAGCCCTGGTTTAAACTAATATTCAGTGGGACCGCCGTTGGCTCCTGTAACATTTTTGTCATGCTTGCAACCAGCTTTCTAGTAACTTCTGTTGGTATGTTCTCCCATTCGTTCAACATTCTGTTTTTTAATTCTTCTGTATTTGAAACATTATGTTTAGGAACGCGCCGTTTAAGTTACTCCCATAAATGCTCGATGAGTTAACATCGGGTGATTGCAGAGGTGTATGTAGCTGATGGCGCACATTATGGATCATCCATTCTCGCACCAAGTTTGCGGTATGTTTCGGATCATTATCCTGTTGGAAAATGTATCTTTTTCAAGTGCCCATTTTTGGACACTTTCTCTTAAATTGTCTCTCAAAATATTCAGATAAACATGCTGATCCATAGTACCATTAATAAAATGTAAATTTCAAACCCCTCCAGCGGATATGCATCCCCAAAGCAGAACACTGCCGCCCCCTTGCGACACCGTGGAACAAATGTTTTTAATATCGAATGCGGTAGTCTTCTTTCTTCAAATTTTAGTTCTGTCATCAGACCCAAAAAGATTAATTTTAGTTTCATCACTAAAGATTACGGATTCCCGAATTTCAGGAAGTTTAGTAACGTATTCCCTAGCAAAAGCTAACCGCTTTTTGCGATTAGCTTCCGAAATTAACGGCTTCTTCCTGACTGCTCACCCCTTATAGCCTGCCCTGTGTAAACAATTTCTCACTGTTTGTGAACAAACATTTTTCGAAAATAGTTTTCGTACTTCTTCTTTTAATTTTAATGCACTCTTTTTGGGATCTAAAATTATTTGTGTAACAATATTGGGCTCCTCACGTGGAGTCAGTTGCTTGGGACGACCGGAGCGTGGTCAAATTTTTAGGAACCCGTTGATTTATACTGAATATAAAGCATTCGGCTTTTTAACAATTTTTCCTATATTTCTGTACGATTTTCCACCTTTCCACAAATCAATTATGTCCTTTCGAACCTGAAATGGAACTTCACAATTTCTCTCGCTCATTTTTAGTGTTCCGTACGGAACACTTATAAGATCACTTCGGTGTCTGTCCGTCTGTCACACCCGATTTTCTCCGAAACTATTTGTCATAGAAAGTTGAAATTTGGTAATAATATAGGAATTGATGGCCTCATCAGAGCCATTTAGTTTTGAAAGTTAAATTTTGACTTAACGCGTTAGTTTTGGGGGGTGAAATCGGAAGTGAAAAAAAAAAATTTTTACTAGATAATCGTGCGTGGTGTCAAATGAAAGCTTATAAAAACACGAGTAAAATATATCTATATATATATATATATATATCTATATATATATATATATATATATATATATATATATATATATATATATATATATATATATATATAATGTAATACTTGCGCGCACTTTTCTATGTATTATTTTTTAAAAATCGCGAAAAATCGCTGTCCACCCGCCTTATCTCGAAAAGTACTTATCAAAAAATTTTGAAAAAATTCTGGAATATTCTCCACGGGGCACAGTGCGAAATTTAGGAAGTTTAGCGGAACTTTATTCAATTTTTGAAATACGTAAAATGCATAAGATTATTCATTATTTTGGTAGGTTAATATCCCACCTCTAAAACCTCATACTCAGTTTGGGGATTAACCCTGCGAAACAACTGCAAAACGCACCTGAAAGTTGCATTACTTATTCAATCACACTTTTTGCCTACAGAAAGCTATTCGATTTGTTTAAGTTAATAGAGTGGTACATACAAACGGCAAGTCAGTAGGCCATGATTTTTTCTTCATTTATTTTATAAGAGAATTGTCAATTATTGGCATTTAAATAATTGCAAAATCTTTTCTTACTCGTGTGTGATTTGTTCGTGAAAAAAGTGATTTTTAAGAAGAAAGTAAAATTTACATTTTTAACTTCAGTGGAGACTTTAAAAAGTGATACTACATAATACCAGCTTGAAACGCACAAACTTTGAAAGGTTTTTCCTCTGTTGGAAACACAAAAGATCTTCTCGATATTTTGCGATCTTCTTTTAAATTAAACATTTTCCAGAATGACTTTGCAAATTTCATATAACTGCATATTCCAAAAGTGGAAGGAAGAACCGACATCGGACGGCATCATTGGTTTTGTTTTGGAAAAAATAGGCTCACCAATGCTAACATCTGACGCTCTTTGCAGTTTAAAGGCAACTCTTCGTGCGCTGGTTTGTAAAATACAAAAAAGGTGGAGGGAATCCAGTCGAAATTTAGCATCATTTCCGAATAAAAATGCTAGCTGGCTTGAAAATAATGTAAAATTTTCAAATGCTGTAAGGGATGCATTGCCTAGTGGATCGAGGACCAATGCAGGCAGATCTAAAAAAGAATTTAGGGATTGTCATCCTAAAGCGCAAAACAGAAAAGTGCATCATCTTTTGAAGTCCGGTAGTCAAGACGAGTTAGCCAAAGCAACTGCAACAAAGCTATACTAATCTGGAAAACGAAACTCTGCAGCGATTGTCAAGGAACTGGCATCTGGTTTTCCAGAAAGGGGTAGCATGTCTTCTTCAAACAGCCCACGAAAATTAACTCCAGACCAGGCTCTGGCGCTACTTATTGATGCAAACTTATCGTCAAATCAGTACAACATTGTTCGAGATCAAGCAAAAAATCACCGTTGCACTTTGTATCCACCTTATTATGTTGTAAAAGAGGCAAAGAGGTTGTGCTATCCAAAGGACATAATAACAACTGAAGTTTCAGCTGAAGTATCAGTTCAGTCGCTTATAGATCATACCGTAGCAAGACTTTGTACAGGGCTAGAAGGGATTCTTAGAACTTTATCAAACGTTAAAGCACTAAATATTATCATAAAGTGGGGTTGTGATGGGGCAGAACAAGTTAATTATCGACAAAAGTATATGGACAAACATAGCTCTGATGATAGTATGTTTAGTGTATCAATGATACCAATCCAAATGTGCTCCGTAAATGATAATGGTGATAATCAGTCAGTAATTTGGAAAAACCCTGCTTCTTCTTCCACACAGTACTGTCGCCCCATTAAGTTCGTTTTTGCCAAAGAAACAGTCAGTGTAATTACCTAAGAAGTAAACAAAGTGAAAGAACAAATATCTCAACTTACTCCAACCATTATACTTATAGATGGCAAGCAATTTCAGGTTACAGCAAATATGATCTTTTGTATGATTGACGGTAAAGTATGCAATGCTGTATCATCCTGTGCATCATCACAAACATGCTACTTATGTGGGGCTAAACCTAGAGAAATGTACAACATCTGCGATATACCTCAAAAAAATATAAATGAATCCTTTTTATCCCTTGGACTATCACCCCTCCATGCATGGATAAGGTTTTTGGAATGTATTTTACATATATCGTACAAACTGGATATTAAGGCATGGCAAGCTCGTGGAGCAGAAAATAAAAAAAAAGTTGCAGAGAAGAAAAAATACATTCAACAAAAATTCAAAGAGGAGCTTGGCTTGCTTATAGATATGCCAAAACAGCAGACCGGAAACAAACGATGCCGATGGTAATACCGCGAGGAAATTCTTTAAAAATGCC
>CM032452.1:130649473-130651094 GCA_019049505.1 Pachyrhynchus sulphureomaculatus | reverse complement strand
CTCTATGTATCATTGAGTTGAATGCTGCCATTTTATGTTGGTTTGGGTGGAATGAGTCTTTTGGGATAGTTATACCTGTGAATGTGGGTTTTCTGTATACTTTAAATGTGCAACTGTTATTCGTATGTAAGATGCTTGGATCTAGAAAGTTAATTTTGTTATCTGCTTCCTGTTCTAGAGTAAACTGAATTTTTGGGTGGATACTATTAATGAAATTTAAGAGATTGTCTAGTTGTCTTGAGGAGCCTTTGAAACAAGCGAGGATGTCGTCAACATATCTGTACCAAAAATGAATGTGGTTTTTGCCTTGATTAGAGTTAAGAATTTCTCTTTCTATATGTATGATGAAAATGTCTGCTAAGAGAGGACTAAGTGGTGATCCCATTGGTAAACCTGAGTTTTGAAGGTAGAATTTGTGATTGAATTGGAAATATGTTTGAGAGAGGCATGTTTCAAAAGCACATAATATTTCGGAGGAGATCACAGGGATAATGACCGCATAGGTCGAAACTGCAGTCGCAAAACTTGTGCATATAGTGGTAATAATACATAATAAGTGTTTTATTTCTTTCCGTTAAATTCATTTAATTTTGATCTAATCGTCGTCTATATAGGTCTCTTATCGTTTCGTCTTGCGGTACACTTTGTATTTTATTTCTTTGTCTGCTTTTTCTGTTATCTCATTAGTATTTCTGTTTTCTTTATTTATTGTTTCTTTTTGCTTTATTGTCTTGTACCACGGTACTTTTATATTTGCTATTAATAGTCTATGGTCTGTTCCACATTCTGCCCCTCTCTTTACTCTTACGTCTTTTATTTTGATAGTGGTATCGTTTTTAATTATAATGTAGTCTATTATTGATTTTAAGTTTCGTGTTTCTTGCATCCAAGTATATTTGTGGATGTCTTTGTGTTTGTAGAATCCGTTTGTTATTTTGAGGCCGTTTAGTTCACACAGCTCTATTAGTCTCTCTCCGTTGCCGTTAGTAATGCCTTCTCCGAATGGTCCTACGGTATTGTCCTTTGTTTTCCTTCCTGTTCTCCCATTCAGAAAAAATTAGAATCTGTGAAAAAACCAAAGAATCTATAAAGGAGAAAAAAAGACTACGAAAAATGGCTGAATACAAAATGAGAAGAAGATCTACAGAAATATAAAGAGAAAAATGCAGAAAACGAGGAGGATGATAAACAAAAGAAAAGAACGAGAGATGGGAAAAATCGTGCGAACATGTAGAACAATATATAGGAGGAACTAGAAGTACAGAGTCATGGAGAATAATTAAAGCATTAAGGACTAACAATAGAGAGAAGTCGTATATAGAGTACATCCCAGAAAGCGAGTGGGAAGAATATTATAAGAAGCTGCTAACAGAAGATAGACAAGAATTCCAAGAAGAGAACCCTGAAGAAGAACAGAATAAGGAAATAAAAGAGATAGAACTAAGCTATGAAGCAGTAAAGAAGACAATAAAAACACTCAAAAATAATAAATCTGCAGGGCCTGGAGGGGTGGTAAATGATTAAGTACGGGTCTAATAAATTACATCGAATGCTGAGAAACATGTTCCACAGAGCGATAAATGGAGAAAAAATACCGAAGGAATGGTCAAAAGCCTATATA
>CM032452.1:130601973-130644473 GCA_019049505.1 Pachyrhynchus sulphureomaculatus | reverse complement strand
TCTGTCTGTCTGTCCGTTAGTGCGCTTATCACTGGAGAACCACTTATCCGATTTAAGTACTTTTTTTTTAAAACATACATATGTTCTCTGGCTAGGTTATAGGCTATATTTTATTACGGTAGGTAGCATAAGGAATGAGCAGTGACGATAATTATGAATGAAGTCGCAATAAAGTTTGCCGCTAGCGCGTTCCCTTGCAATACACAGCCTAAACCATTAAATATGGAACAATATTATGTAACAGAGAATATCTATGATATATATAATATATATATATATATATATATATATATATATATATATATATATATATATATATACATATATATACATATATATACACAAAGGGTACTAGGAAAGTTTTGAAATACAGCTGTGTTTTATTTAATTTTTTCAAAGTAATTTCCCCTACATTCAATATACCTCTCCATCCTCCGAAACCAATCTTTAAACCAGTTCTGCCAAGTTTGACTAGGGAGTAAAACACACTCGTTGTCCCAAGCCCGCAGAAGGTCCTCATCACTGGAAAACCGCCTCCCTTTTAGTTTCATTTTCACATGCGGGAACAGCGCAAAGTCGCAGGGAGCAAGGTCTGGACTGTAGGGAGGGTGCTCGAGAAGTTTCAGTCCTGTCGTGGTCAAATATTCGGTGCAAGCTTTGGCGCGGTGGGCTGGAGCATTATCGTGATGGAGAAACCAGGTGTCCATTCTTGACTTTGGCCGCAAGTTCTTCAAAGATCCAATGACTTTAGGCAGGCACTGTTCAGTATACCACTTAGCTGTGACTGTCTTCTGTGTGTCCAAAACGACACGTTCCACAATTCCACTCGATTT
Source organism: Pachyrhynchus sulphureomaculatus (assembly GCA_019049505.1). Classification (NCBI taxonomy): domain Eukaryota; kingdom Metazoa; phylum Arthropoda; class Insecta; order Coleoptera; family Curculionidae; genus Pachyrhynchus; species Pachyrhynchus sulphureomaculatus. Next base: position 130,643,640 of record CM032452.1, on the reverse strand, counting down.
GAAAAATACAGCTATCATTTTCTTCTTTACAGATCGGATTTTCTGACAACTACGGGTGTGTCCTCATCATCAAAGACTCAAACTTTGTTTTGAGCCTTGGTCGGCACATCGTAATAGTACAGCCAAGTCTCGTCACCTGTCACGATGTTGTTCACTGTCCCTTATCAAACTTTTTTTAGCATCTTCCGGCACTAAGTCACAGGTCGTGTCATCTGCTCTTCAGTCAGTCGGTGCGGCACCCAGAGAGAACAAAATTTTTTTCACGTGCAAATGATCATGCAGAATCGAACGAATTGCTGGTACATTTAGGTCTAAAGGACCCTCTATCTGTTGGTAGGTCACTCGCCTGTCCTCGTCAAGTATTTTCCTCACAGCAGTAACGTTTTTCTCCGTAACTGACGTTCGCGGCCTTCCTGGCCTCTCAGCATCCTCCAAAGTGAAATTTCCCGTTTGGAATTCTCTATACCACCTGAATATCGTTGTACGATGTGGACAAACATCACCTAGTGCAAAAGTCATTTCTTCTAAGCACTGGTCTATGTTTAAACAACGCACGAAATTATAACGCAAAACTGCCCTTATCTCATTTCGTGACAACTATGCCATCGCAAGCACTTTACACTCTCACTGCTAATGAATAACTGAGCCCATTGACCTGGCGCGGCGGCTACTATGTACGTATGATATATGTCTCAACATACAGCAACAAGCAGCTTCCTGCGATTCATTGTTGCGACATATTGTAAAACTTTCCTTTGTATATATATACCCTATCCTATATATATATATATATATATATATATATATATATATATATATATATATATTATATATATACCCTACCCTATATATATATATATATATATATATATATATATATATATATATATATATATATACAAAGGAAAGTTTTGCAATGTCTCTGTCTGTCCATTAATGCGTTTATGACGCGAGAACCACTTATCCGATTTACGTATCTTTCTTTAAATTCATACGTATATTCTTTGGCCAGGTTATATAATAATAATTTATATCTATAATATATATAAAATTCAACGTCTCTCTGTCTGTCTGTCTGCCTGTCTGTCTGCCTCTCTGTCTGTTCGTTAGTGCAGTTATCACTGGAGAACTACTTATCCGATTTACGTGCTTTTTTTTAAATCATACATATGTTCTCTGGCCAGGTTATCTATATATAATATATATAAAATGCAACGGTCTCTCTGTCTGTCTGTCCGTTACATATGTTTTCTGGCCAGGTTATAGGATATATTTTATTGCGTTAGATAATATAAAGAATAAGCAGTGACGATAACAGTGAATGGAAAAACGTCTGTTGCTAGCGTGTTCTCTTGCAATACACTGCCTAAACCATTAAATATGGAATAATATCATGTTGCAAAGAATATAATATAGATATAAAATGTAACGTCTCTCTGTCTCTCCGTCTGTCTGTCTGTCTGCGGCTATCACTTGAGAACCACTTATCCGATTTACGTGTTTTTATAAATTTATACATATGTTTTATATAATCCGATATAAGCCTAGATAATGGGAGATAAGGTGAGATAATGGGAGATAAGTATAAATAATGGGAGATAAGGTGAAATAATGGGAGATAAGCAGAGATACCATAAGTTTAGATAATGGGAGTTATGGTGAGATAATTGGAAATAAGGAGAAATAATAGGAGATAAGGAGAAATATTGCGAGATAAGTCGAGATAAACTTAGATAATGGGAGATAAGGTGAGATAATGTGAGATAAGGAGAAATAATGGGGAGATACGGAGAAATAATGGGAGATGAGCAGAGATAAGCCTTGATAATGGAAATTATGTAGAGATAATGGGAGATAAGGAGAAATAATGGGAGATAAGGGGAAATAATGGCAGATATTTTATTACGTTAGGTAACATAAGGAATAAGCAGTGACGATAGTAGTGAATCAAATCCACGCGAGCGGAGCCGCGAGCACTGCTAGTTTATCTATAAATGCAAGTAGAACTATAAAAGATGGACCTATTAAACTTTATACCGTCGTATTATGTTAGATGATTCAGCTGAAAATGTAATCAAAAATTATAAAAGATAATGGGGTGCTACACCAGTTTGTATTTTTCTTTTTAATTTATAGGGAAAGTTAGTGTTCTAGAAATTATTTTTAATTAATTTGCACGGTGAAACTTAATATAAATAATAATAAAGACCTTTCTTAATTAAAAAAAGCATTAACTACGATATAGCATTTCAAACGTAACGAGTTTTAGTTCGTCATAAATATAAAATATCTCTGACGTTTGTTCAACGAACCTTGGAAAAAACTTATGAAAACAATAGTGATTTTACTCAGTACTTTTCTCGCAAACAAGCTATACCAAAATAAGTAGCGAATTTGACTTTTTGAAGTGAGGTGAAAGTAAATTTCTATAATACAATTAATACCACATATCAACATCCACCTCCTTTTCCTAAAACGATTTTTCAAATACATGTAGGCTGCGAAGTTTTTGGTGTAGCTACTTAAAACACATTTTTTTTTTTTTTTTGCAAAATTTGACGTTATTCATCAATATAGTCTCCTTCAAGAGCGACAAAATCAGTCCAAAGATTTGTCTTTGCGTTCAAATTAGGCTTCAATTTCGGCGGTAACTTCTTCACTAGAGCCAAATCTCTTTCCCGCGAGCATTTCTTTCAGGTCTGCGAATAGATAATAGTCGCTGGGGGCCAAATCTGGAGAACATGGTGGATGGGGAAGTAATTCGAACTTCAATTCATGCAATTTTGCCATCGTAATCATTGACTTGTGACACATGGTGCATTATTTTGATGAAAGAGCACTTTCTTTTTCTTCATTTGAGGCCGTTTCTTTTCGATTTTTGCCTTCAAACACAGCAATTACTTTATATAATAACACATGGGCTGAAAAGTCCCGGGCTTAACAAAGAAAACACGGTTTTTTTTGGTTCAAAATTAGCTTTATTCATCAACGTAATCTCCATCAAGAGCAACGCAATCATTCCAGCGCCGCTCTAACATTTCAATACCACTTTTGTAGAACGATTTATCTTTTGCCTCAAAATAGGCCTCATTTCAGCGATAACCTCTTCATTCGTGCGAAATTTCTTACCGGCGAGCATTTTTTTCAGGTCTGCGAACAGCCAGTAGTCGCTGGGAGCCAAATCTGGCGAATACGGTGGATGTGGGAGCAATTCGAAGTTCAATTCATGTAGTTTTGCCATTGTTTTGATTGACTTGTGATACGGTGCGTTGTCTTGATGAAACAAAATTTTTTTTCTTTGCCATATGCGGTCGTTTCTTTGCAATTTCGGCCTTCAAACGCTCCAATAACGCTATATAATATTCACTGTTGATGGTATTTCCTTTCTCAAGATAGTCGATGAATATTACACCACGCACATCCCAAAATACCGAGGCCATAACCTTTCCAGCCGATTGTTGTGCTTTCGGGCGCTTTGGACGAGGTTCACCAGTTGCTGTCCACTCAGATGACGATCGTTTTGATTCCGGAGTGAAGTGATGGATCCATGTTTCATCCATTGTCACATATCGACGCAAAAATTCCGGTTTGTTACGTTTAAACATGGCCAAACACTGCTCAGAATCATCAACACGTTCTTGTTTTTGATCAACAGTGAGCAAACGCGGCACCCACTTTGAACAGAGCTTTCTCATAGTCAAATGCTCATGCAATATAAAGCCAACACGTTCTTTTGATATCTTTACGATGTCAGCTAACTCACGCAACTTCACTTTTCGATCATTCAAAACGATTTTATGGATTTTTTTGATGTTTTCTGGTGTTACCGCCTCATTTGGACGTCCACTGCGTTCTGCATCATCGGTGTCTCTACGACCACGTTTGAAGTCAGCAAACCAACGTTTTATTGTTGTTTCCGATGGAGCGGAGTCCCCATAACATTTTTCAAGCCATTGCTTCGCTTGAACGGTATTTTTTCCCATCAAGAAGCAGTGTAAAATTAAAACACGAAATTGTTTTTGATCCATTGTTTTGAAAATAACAAAAGTAGCGTCACTCTTAGCACAATAACTCACAAACTAATGAATAGAATATCATGAAATTTTAACAGCTGTCTTTTGAAGGTTAATATTAACTGAAAAAAAGGTGACTGCAATAAAACTAGCGCCATCTATGTGTTAGGCCCGGGACTTTTCAGCCCATGTGTTATTTGCTATTGATGGTTTTTTCCCTCTCAGCATAGTCGATGAAAGTTATTCCACGCGCATCCCAAAATATAGAGGCCAAAACCGTCCCAGCAGACTGTTATGTTTTTGGTCGCTTGGGACTCGCCGGCTGCTGTCCACTCAGCTGACTGCCGATTTGATTTCGGTGTGTAGTGATGGATCCATGTTTCATCCATTGTCACATATCGCATAAAAAATTCTTTTTATTGCGATTAAACAGGTCCAAACAACGCTCAGAATCATCAACACATTGTTGTTTTTGGCCCACTATGAGCAAACGCGGTATCCATTTCGTACAGAAATTTCTTATGCCCAAATGTCCATGCAAAATATGATCAACACGTTATTTCACATTGCGGTGGATGTGTGGAACCACCTCATATGGGAGTCCAGAGCGTTCAGCATCATTTGTATCTGTACGACAGCGTTTAAATTCAGCATACCAGTAAACGATGAGTGATTTTTCAGGGGCAAAGTCCCCGTAACACTTATCAAGCCATTGCTTTGCTTGAACGGTATTTTTTCCCATCAAAAAATAGTGGTTAATCAACACACGAAGTTCGATTTTTTCCATTGTTTTTGAAAATATCAAAAATAGCGTCACTAAAACCACTGTAACTTGTAAACTAATCGTCGAAATATCATGAAATTTTGGCAGGTATCGTTTGAAGGTTGGTACTTCCTAAAAAATCATATGGATTCTTTGAAAAGGGCGACATCTATGTGTCAGACCAAAAACTTTTCAGCCTACGTGTTATAAGTTCGAATTTCACACCATTCCCCCATTAAGATTAAAAGTAATGTATAAATTAATGTTGAAATTCCTCGACTCCAAAAACCTCGGACGAAGACCTATAACACCAACCCTTTTTACTTCCTACCCCACCCCTTTAACCTCTTACAGATTTTGCTATAACTAATATGTTTAAAATTTTCCACAAACCGTGTAAATATTTAAGAACACTGTTTAAATTATACAATATTAAATAATCCTCGTCCCTTTCAGCCCTCAGTTACAGTTAAAAGCAATGAAAAAGGAACCTAATTTTTGGATATTTCGGCTTTAAAAACTCCAAAAAAGACATATAGTACACTATATCCAAATCAGAGACCTCAATCTCTTCCCCCATCCTTTTCATCCTTTATAAACTTGCGTGCATAGAAATCGGCCCATTGTAAACGTTTGACTTTAACTATATTTTTTTTTAAAAATTATTCATCAGATCAAAAAAAGAAATATGCTGTTTGAAAGACAATTTAATATGCTTTAATGTGAGTATAAATTTACGAAAACTTATTTCGACTTCCTACGTTTAACATAGTGAAATTAATGCATTAAGCAAATTAAGCTTTTTTATTATTAACATAAATAGGGTTATTGACAATTTAAAACTTAAAACTTAAGTTTTTAATAATGGGTATGACCTCCTCTTGCCCTAATAACATCTCTCATACGATTAGGCAAAGATCTAATCAAGTTTGCTATTGTTTCTTGAGGGATGTTAAACCACTCTTCTTCTACTGCAAGAATAAGCTCTGCGATCGAGTTTGGGGTATGAAGTCTAGCTCGAATTCTTCGTTTTAACTCATCCCATAAATGTTCGATCGGATTTAGATTAGGACTGTATGCTGGCCACTCCATAACCCGAAAACCGACTTCTGCAATGTAATCTTGCACGATTCTTGCGGTGTGCGGCCTTGCATTGTCATGTATAAAGGTAAATTCGTCTCCAATGTAGTCGACGTAAGGTACCACATAAATTGCTAAAATCTCCTCGATATATCTAGCAGCCGTTAAACCTCTTCTTCCGTGAACACGGTCGCCCCTACGAATGAACTCAGGGTTGGTTCGTGTTCCTATAGAAATTGCACCCCAGATCATACAGGAACCACTTCCATAAGCACTCCGCTCTTCAAAGCAACAATCTGCAAATCGCTCTCTTGGTCTTCGGTACACTTTCCTTCTTCGGTCGCTACCATGGAGGCATATTCTGGTCTCATCTGAGAACAGAACAGATCCCCATTGTTCCAACGTCCAATTCAAATGGTCCCGTGCAAAACGGAGGCGGGCTTGCCGATGAGCTGGAGTAAGTTTTGGACCAATCGCAGGTGTTTTAGGGGTCAGGTTATTTTCCTGCAGTCTTCGTCTTACTGTCCACTGACTAATAGCCACTCCTCGCACCTCACGGAGCTGTCGTTGCACTTGAACGGCATTAAGGTGACGAATTCTTAATGTTGTTGACACAATAAAGCGGTCATCACGAGCGGTTGTAAATCGCCTTCTGCCTGTTCCAGGTCGCCTATGAAAGGATCCAGTCTCCTCATAACGTTTGCACACTCTTCGAACCGCTGCGCCTGTCATATTCAATTGTCTAGCAACAGCTCGCTGACTAAGTCCATTTTCGATTAAAGCAAAAACTTGGGCGGCTTTTTGTGGTGTAGTATGCATTAAACTAACACACTTAAACACTACTGAGATTATGAAAAACGAATTAATATGCAAATTTCAGTTGCAAACGCAATAATTTTAATATTTGACAAATTTCTTATTTTCGTTACAATCACCACATAAATACGTTTCATTTGTTTACCGGTTGCTACGCATATAAACGATAAGCCTTCTTGATAAATTTATACTCACATTAAATTGTCTTTCAAACAGCATATTTCTTTTTTTGATCTGATGAATAATTTAAAAAAAAAATATAGTTAAAGTCAAAAGTTTACAGTGGGCCGATTTCTATGCACGTTAGTGTATATTTTAAGATAAATATTTAGGCATAAAATGTATTTAGTATTTCAAAAAGAAAACAGGAAAAGTTACCATATTACTTTTAAAACCATAAAAATAACCGGTCAAGTGCAAGTTGAACTTGCGCAATTAGTGTTCCGTACGTTGATTGCTTTTAAAATAAAAAATGTTGTAACGGAAGTATAAAATGATCAGTGACTTTACAAAATACACCCCAAATGAGTTTTCAACAAAGTTTATTTCCAATCTTTACTGAAAATTGATGACCTTGAAATTTCTGTTTTTTTTTATATACCAAATAAATTATTATAGGTAATGCACTCGTGATAATTTTCGTTCAATCTACACCCCGTGGAGAATATTCCAGAATTTTTTCAAAATTTTTTGATAAATACTTTTCGAGATAAGGCGGGTGGACAACGATTTTTCGCGATTTTTTAAAAATAATACAAAGGAAAGTGCGCGCAAGTATTACATTATATATATATTTTTTACTCGTGTTTTCACAAGCTTTCATTTGACACCACACTCGATTACCTAGTAAAAAAATTTTTTTTTCACTTTCGATTTCACCCCCCCAAAACTAACCCCTTAAGTCAAAATTTAACTTTCAAAACTACATAGCTCTGATGAAGCCATCAATTCCTATATTATTACCAAATTTCAACTTTCTATGACAAATAGTTTCGGAGAAAATCGGGTGTGACAGACGGACAGACAGACAGACGGAGACAGACAGACGGACGGACAGACGAACACCGAAGTGATCTTATAAGTGTTCCGTACAAAACACTAAAAACTGTATACACTCTTTTGGCCTGAAGCTATAGCGTTCATTTTTCCGCATTATCTCCAATTATTTCGCCTTATCTCCCATAATCTCGAATTCTCCCATAAAACAGGGGCTTATATCACTTTATCTATCATTATTCAAGCCATTCTCCAAATATTTCTCCTTATCTCCCAGGATCTCCAACTTTCCCATATTATAAAGGCTTATATATTGCATTTTCTGTCATTTTTCCTCATTATTTCCAATTATTTCGCCTTATCTCCCATAATCTCGAATTCTTCCGTAATACAGGGGCTTATATCTCTTTATCTATCATTATTCAAGCCATTCTCCAAACATTTCTCCTTATCTCCCAGGATATCCAACTTTCCCATATTATAAATTCTTATATATTGCATTTTTTGAACTTTCTTGAGATAATATTTATGTACCAAGTTTGAAATTGATATCTCATTGCGTTTGAGAGTTATCGTGCCAACAGACCCATAGACAGACCAAAATAAATTCTTTTTTCGTGATTTAGGAACCCAAAAACGTGAAGAAAAGCAAAAATCTCGTGTGCTTCACGTCTAAATGTGAGCATAATTTTTTAGTTCCTCTAAACAATTAATATTTTACTCTGTATTTAAATTTAAACACACTTTACTCTTCATTATAAATCATTATTTTTTTATCTTCCCTGTATACCATCAAATGTTTTAAACTTTTGATGCTTGATTATGGATTTCCCTGTGATGCGGAACTTTTTATCAAGTATAAATTTTTTTGTAATATGTAAGATAAACTTTTTGTCCATTGGTATACAACTTTTGGAACACACTGTATAAAAGAATTCATGATTAAAGGAAAAAAAATTACCGGAAACGCGTTAATTATAAACCAACAACTAGTTTTAACATAATTTAGTATTATAATAAAAATTTACAAAACGAGGCCTTTTGATTTTTAACAAGAAAAAAATTACGATTTTAATTGATTTTTATTTTTGATTCAGAGGATATTCTAAAAAATTAATTTTTTAGGACAGTAAAGTCGCTCAAAATGTTGTTTTGTTAGGATCGAAGAGTTCGAAGGTTATGTCAATCTTCCACTAATAGCCAGCTTCAATTGAAAACGTCAACAGGGGGAAACGGTCTTCGATTAAAATGTAAAAATCGATTTACTTTGTAACATCTATTTACCAGGGAAAGCAATGAACAATTATGGTTACTTTACATTATAGGAATATAAATTCTGTATTAAGTGAAGTGTGCTTTCAAAAACCTTTTGCCTTTAAAGATGAGGTTGCTTTTATCTCAGCAGCAGAAGTATATTAAATATTTAACTTTAAATTTCTTTTAATATTACACTCCAGAAGACAGTTAGTGTTTTTATGTTTAATTTAAAATATTGGCACAAAAATATGTATTTTATTACATTTTTGTTTAATATAGTAGTTCAGAGTTCTATGAAAATAACTTTGCAGCTGAGAGAATATTTATTTGCAGGAAAAGCTTGAGGCTATTTTTAGTTAAAGTTGAAGAATGTCTTTTTATGATAAAAATTCAGTAATGTTTAGAAATAAATGAATTTTTACTACTTTATATTTCCTATTATTAAGAAAAGCAAATAAACTGAAAAATACCGAATTATTATTCTACAAGGAACCAAAGGAACTATTGTTAAAGTAAACCTTGTAAAAAATTCTACTTGTTTTATCAGTTTGCATAATAGTTCGGCTGCGAAGGATTTCGCTTTGATAAAACCTTGAAATATTGATATAACTAAACTTGAAAAATTCAATTTAAAATTGGCATTTTGCACAATGCCCTCAGTAATAACTTTGGATCCTTAGAAAAAAAAGACGATAAAATTTCAGGGACGTATTTTACTTCTCGAAGGTATGTTAAGTAGGTATTACAGGGTCAGCTTTTAAAATTATACTGGAAATATGAGGTACAGAAATATAATATGTGTCGAGGTTTTAGTTGACAGGAATTGACAGCATTTACATTGTGGCCTTGTTTTAAAAAAATGTGCAGGTCATATACTTTTTCGATATATGGTGTAGCCCGTTGAAAAAATTAATGATTGAAATTTCATTTCCTTTTTACTTTCCTTGTCCAATTCCACATTTTCATCTTTAACTTACGCACGTATTTCGTTGGCAGAGAGGATATAAAGGGTGTTTTTTATAGAGGTATAAAACTTTAAGTTGGCAACACTTTTTTAACTGGCGGCCATTTTGTCAGCTGTCAAGTGATTTATGTTTAGTTTGGTTTGGCATTTCAACATGAATAGACTGACGCCTGAACAATGCTTCCAAATTGTGCAAATTTATTTTGAAAATCATGGTTCTGTTCGAAATACGTATCGCGCACTACGTCCATTTTACGGTCAACATAATCGTCCATCATAGCAATTAATTCGATTAACTATGGAACGTTTTCGCACCACGTTTACTCTAAATGATAATACGCATCCACAGAGACGTCGTACAGTGCGTACAGAAGAAGTCATTGCTGCTGTAGAGCGTAGCGTAGAGGAAGACCCGAATCAGTCTATCCGCCATCGTGCACAGGAATTGGATATGTGTCCATCCACTTTATGGAAAATTTTGCGGAAAGATCTTGGTTTGCGTGCTTACAAAATCCAACTCGTGCAACAATTGAAGCCACACGATCACCTAGCAAGGCGTAGATTCGGTGAATGGGCCCAAAACAAGATTGCCGTTGATCCCGATTTTCATAAGCGAATTTTGTTTAGCGATGAAGCTCACTTTTGTTTGAATGGATATGTCAATAAACAAAACTGCCGTATTTGGAGTCATGATAATCCTCAAGTGTATGTTGAGACACCGTTACATCCATGGTGTGCTTTATGGGCTGGTGGAATCATTGGTCCGTACTTCTTTAAAAACGATGCTGGTCAGAATGTTACAGTCAATGGTGACCGCTATAGAGCCATGATTACTGACTTTTTCGTTCATCAATTGAACAACCATGATGTGCAGGAGTTGTGGCTTCAACAAGACGGCGCAACATGTCACACAGCTCGTGCCACAATTGATTTATTGAAGGAAACGTTTGGTAACCGCATAGTTTCACGTTTCAGACCCGTGAATTGGCCTCCAAGATCGTGCGATTTAACGCCGCTAGACTATTTTCTGTGGGGATATGTGAAATCGCTAGTCTACGCCGATAAGCCCGAAACGATTGACCACTTGGAGGACAACATTCGCCGCGTTATTGCCGATATACGGCCACAAATGTTGGAAAAAGTCATCGAAAATTGGACCTTCAGATTAGACTACGTCCGAGCCAGCCGTGGCGGTCATATGCCAGAAGTCATATTTAAATTATAATGCCAGAAGATTATCTTTCGAATGAAGTAAATTTTATGTCAATTTAAAAAATTCATCTTTGTTTTATTCCATTTCAAAGTTCTATACCTCTATAAAAAACACCCTTTATATATATACAGACAGAAGAGTTAAGGTGCGTGAGATTGCTAGTACTGTGGGCATCTCGACTGAACGGGTACATAATATTTTGCATAAACATTTGGACATGAGAAAGCTATCCGCAAGATGGGTGCCGCGATTGCTCACGCTTGACCAAAAACGGAATCGTGTGAAGTGTTGCAAGGATGGTTTGCAGCTGTTCCAGAAGAATCCGGAGGACTTTAAGCGTCGTTTCGTCACTGTGGATGAAACATGAATACATTACTATACTCCTGAGACCAAACAACAATCTAAACAATGGGTTACCAAGGGGGAATCTGCACCAAAAAAAGGCGAAGACCGTTCCTTCGGCCGGAAAGGTTATGGCGACTGTCTTTTGGGATTCGCAAGGGATAATCCTCATCGACTATCTGGAAAAGGGTAAAACTATTACAGGTGAATATTATTCATCGTTATTGGACCGTTTGAAAACCGAGCTGCAAGAAAAACGCCCGCGATTGGCCCACAAGAAAGTCCTTTTCCATCACGACAACGCACCAGCACACACCTCAGCAGTTGTGGTCGCAAAATTAATGAAAATAGGATTCCAACTCGTTTCACATCCCCTCTATTCTCCAGACTTGGCTCCCTCGGACTACTATTTGTTCCCCAATTTGAAGAAATGGCTGGCGGGACAAAGATTTTATTCAAACAAAGAGGTGATTGCAGACACTAATGGATATTTTGCAGACTTGGACAAATCCTATTATTCTGAAGGGATCAACAAACTAAAACATCGTTGGACGAAGTGCAGGTCATATACTTTTTCGATATATAGCCAGCTGAAAAAATTTATGATTGAAATTTCATTTCCTTTTTACTTTCCTTGTCCAATTCCACATTTTCTTTCTTTAACGTACGCACGTATTTCGTTGGCAAAGAGCATATGCTGGATGTGATTTTAAAAGAGAGGACTATAGTTTTTTAATCATTAAATACTTTTTTCATTATTTACACAAGGTAAATTTCTAATTTTTTTTATTAGTATTTTACCATAAAGTTATTGAAGTTATTCTTTAGTGTGGGAAAGTCAAATTTAGTGCTTATTATAGAACTGGGTAAGCCATTTTAACAATTTTTAAAAAATATTAATATACAGGTAAAATTAAAATATATTGGACCCCTTTATCCTTTTATAACTTTTTAATTGATAAGAAGAGAGAAGATTCTTAGACCCAAGCATATTTCTTACATAAATAAACGATCGTATCAATGATGCCTCCCATAAAATGTTAGCCTTACTTCACATAATCCTACTACAGTTATCACATCAAATCCAGATCTAAAAACTACCCTGGAAAGTTGAGAAACTACCCTCGACAAAGTCCAGGTATTGCTTCCAGAAAATTATCTTGTTCTCAATAGCAATAAAACAGTAAATTGGCTCAACGATCTAGGGACGATATTGAAAATGACGGTGCACTAATTTTTTGGGAATATACTTAAATCCTAAGTTAAAATGGAAAGTACATGTTGATCACCTTCTAAAACTTTCCAATATATATATATATATATATATATATATATATATATATATATATATATATATATATATATATATATATATATATATATATATATGGTCAATTGTATTACGTTAGTTTTTCTTGGATTTTGAAAGTGATATTGAACAAATTGTATTATTTATAGTCAAACCCATACGTGGTTAAAGCGGCGTTGGTGGAGATAAAGGGATTGCTTCAATTATACCAAGTTATATGCCCTTGCTAATGTTCTTGAAACAAGGACTCTAAAAATAACATTATTTTTTGCTTTATTTTAATTTTAACAAAAATAGTATATGAAAGTATTTAAATATACAATCAGTCTAAGAAGTCTCTATACTATTTTTCTGTTATGTTTAACTAATTAATTGGAACTATGATAAAACATGATTAAATTAATATTTAACCAACAAGGATTAATATTAAAAACGACTACGGAACATTTTAGCACAGTCTTCCATTCATCAATATTCTGTTTTTTAATGTTTCTTAACTTGAAACATTATGTTTGCGAACGCGCCGTTTAAGTTCCTCCATAAATGCTTGATTGGGTTAACATCGGGTGATTGCGGACGTGTATGAAGCTGCTGTCGCACATTATGGATCATCCATTCTCGCACCAAGTTTGCGGTATGTTTCGGATCATTGTCTTGTTGGAAAATGTATCTTTTTTCGGGTGCTAATTTTTGGACACTTTCTCTTAAATTGTCTCGCAAAATGTTCAGATAAACGTGCTGATCCATGGTACCATTAATAAAATGTAAATTTTCAACTCCTCCAGCGGACATGTATCACCAAAGCAGGGCACTACCACCCCTTTGTCACACCGTGGAACAAATGTTTTTAATATCGAATGCGGTATTCTTCTTTCTCCAAACTTTAGTTTTGCCATCAAACCCAAAAAGGTTAATTTTAGCTTCGTCACTAAAGATTACGGATTCTCAAAATTCAGGATCTTTAGTAACGTATTCCCTAGCAAAAGTTAACCGCTTTTTGCCTTTACCTTTCGAAATTAACGGCTTCTTCCTAGCTGCACATCCCTTATAGCCTGCCCTGTGTAAACAATTTCTCACTGTTTGTGAACAAACATTTTTCGAAAATAGTTAACGTACTTCCTCATTTAATTTTGGTGTACTTTTCTTGGAATCTATAATTATTTGTCTAACAATACTGGCCTCTTCACGTAAAGTCAGTTTCTTGTGACGACCGGAGCGCTGATTTATACTGGTTTGCAATGTATTGAACTGCGACTTTTTAACAATTTTTCATATATTTCTGTACGATTTTCCATCTTTCCACAAATCAATTATGATCTTGGTGGATTGAGTAGCTTACAGTTGTCACTGCCGGTCCCAAGCCCGGACAAAGGAGGAGGGTTGTAGCGGTAGGCCAGCTACCTACCCTATGTAAAAAAAAGCCTCTGCTAAAAAACCTAATCCAAAGCCTCGGAATCGAACGGATATACGAAGACGAAAACAGCAAAGAAGAAGGACAACGATATGTGGTACATGGAACATACAAGGTCTCTCCAGGAAAGTAAATGAAGTTGTAAATGAATTAGAAAATCTTCGAGTCGAAATTGCAGTACTGACGGAAACAAAGAAGAAAGGAAAAGGCTCCGAAAGTTGGGGGCATTACGATCACTTTTATAGTGGAGTGCCCAAAGAAGATAGAGCAAAACAAGGCGTATCCATACTAATACACAGAAAACTGAGGAAATTCATAACCACCTGGGAACCGATTAGTGAAAGAATCATAAAGATGAATCTCAGAATACTAGGTATTAACACAACCTTACTGGTGGTATACGCTGTCAACGACGACGATCTGGCTAATAACAAGGATTCATTTTTTAAACAACTAAATGAGAAAATACGCAGAATTGGAACATCAAGAGAGATATTACTTTTGGGTGATCTAAATGGAAGAATAGGAAGGAAAGAACACGATAAAGTGGTAGGAAAATATGGCGAAGAAGTTACTAACGACAACGGAAGAAGAATTATAGAGATATGTGAACAAAACAACCTTACAATATTAAACGGACACTACCAGCATAGGGATATTCATAAATATACGTGGAGACAAACAACAAGAGATTTAAAAAGTATTATCGACTATATGATAATACGTCAGAGATCTAGATTAAACTTCCTAGATGTAAGAGTCCAAAGAGGGGCTTCAGTTTGCAGCGACCACTACCTCGTGAAAGGAAAGATAACCTCACGAACACCACGGGAAAGCAAACTGGAAGAGCACACAGCACACAACAAGTGAAACAACAATAAGATAAAATACAGGCAGCTTACAAAATGAAAGTATCAGAAATCTATACAAGAGTAGACTGGACCAAAAGATACAACGGACGGGATTTGTTAATATAGAAGAAGAATATAAGTATATAAAGGAATGCCTACATGCAGCCGCACTGGAAGCATTAGGGTACCAAGAGAAAAGGGAAAAACAGCAAAAACCATATTGGTGGGATGAAGAAATTAAATACGAAATTGAAGAAAAACGGAAAAGCTATCACAAATACTTAAGTTCAAAGAGCACAAACGACAAAGAATCCCAAGCTAGAGTACGCAAAATGATTAGTGACAAAAAGAACAACCAATGGGAAAAGACATGCTCAAGACTCAACACTTACATAGGAGGAAGAAAAAGCACAGAAAGCTGGAGAGTTCTTAAAAATATAAGAACAGAACGGAAAAGAGAAATCTCACCAATAACACCAGAAAAATGGAACCAATATTTTACAAATATGCTAACAGAAGATAGACCAGAGTTCATGGAAACCCAAATATAGTTATACGAGGATCCCCAATAAGGATAACAACATCAGAAGTTAAAGAAGTATGTAAAACGCTAAAAAATGGTAGAGCTCCAGGACCAGGAAACATCCCAGGAGAGATAGTAAAATACGGAACTGAAAAGCTATTTAGCGCTTTGAGGAACTTATTCCAAAGATGCATTAACACATCAGAAGTACCTGAGGAATGGAAAATATCATACATATCACCAATTCATAAGAAAGGAGACAAAAATAATTGCGATAACTATAGGGGAATAAGGGTTACAGGATTGATTGGATTAGCAGAATATACGGAAAAATACTTAAAAATAGAATAGAAACGGAATACGCGGACGTAGAAGCTGAAGAACAGGCAGGCTTTAGAGTAGGAAGATCCACAATAGACCATCTCTTCTCACTGACACAAATCCTAGAAAAGAAAACCGCATTTGATCAGGAAGTTCATGTCTTGTTTGTTGATTTAAAAAAGGCCTACCACAGCGTGTCCCTAATGAGATTGTGGGAAACACTACAACAGAGTAATGTAAGCACCGAAATAATTAAAGCCGTAAAATCCTTATACCAAGACGCAAGAAGTAGTGTGAAAACCAAATAAGGTATAACAACAGGGTTCCAGGTCACAAAGGGTCTCAAACAAGGCTGCTGTATATCCCCAACGCTATTTAAAATCTATTTGGAGAGTGCACTGAAGAACTGGAAAAGGAAATGCAGCAGTATGGGATTACCACTGGATGAGGATACTACATTGTACACGCTATCATTCGCAGATGACCAGGTAGTAGTCCCTCAGGACATCGATGATATGGAATACATGACACGAAAACTTATGGAGGAATATGAAAAATGGGGCCTAGAAGTCAATATTCAAAAGACCGAGTACATGTGCGTCGGAGGACAACAGCAGGACTTGAAACTGGCCACAGGACACACCATCAAACACTGTGCCAGTTATAAGTATTTGGGAACGAGAATATCTAGGGACGGAACACTGGAAGAAGCAATATTCGAGAGGAATATCCAAGGAAGAAAAGCGATTGCAATGCTTAATAGTATACTATGGGACAAAAACATAACCATTGAAAATAAGAAGAGAATTTACAACTCGATAGTAAAAAGTATAATAACTTACAGCTCCCAGGTGTGGCCATTAAAAGAAAGAACAGAAAAAATACTATAAGCTACAGAAATGGATTTCTGGAGACGAGCAGCCAGAAAATCCAGAAAAGACCGCATACCAAATGACACGATAAGACGAGCTTTAGAAATAAAGCACGATATAGTGGACGAAATCAGAACCCAACAGTTGGTATGGTACGGACATGTACAGAGAATGTCACAAGACCGACTACCTAAAAAGATTTTAAATTGGAACCCTCATGGAAAAAGAAAGCGAGGAAGACCACGTCAAAGCTGGAGAGAGCAGGAATCAACAAGGAAGTACTAGAGAGAGATCGGAAGACGGAAGACGTTATAAAACCGATTGATATATATAACACATGGGCTGAAAAGTCCCGGGCCTAACAAAGAAAACACGGTTTTTTTTGGTTCAAAATTAGCTTTATTCATCAACGTAATCTCCATCAAGAGCAACGCAATCATTCCAGCGCCGCTCTAACATTTCAATACCACTTTTGTAGAACGATTTATCTTTTGCCTCAAAATAGGCCTCAGTTTCAGCGATAACCTCTTCATTCGTGCGAAATTTCTTACCGGCGAGCATTTTTTTTTCAGGTCTGCGAACAGCCAGTAGTCGCTGGAAGCCAAATCTGGCGAATACGGTGGATGTGGGAGCAATTCGAAGTTCAATTCATGTAGTTTTGCCATTGTTTTGATTGACTTGTGTTGAACAGAGCTTTCTCATAGTCAAATGCTCATGCAATATAAAGCCAACACGTTCTTTTGATATCTTTACGATGTCAGCTAACTCACGCAACTTCACTTTTCGATCATTCAAAACGATTTTATGGATTTTTTTGATGTTTTCTGGTGTTACCGCCTCATTTGGACGTCCACTGCGTTCTGCATCATCGGTGTCTCTACGACCACGTTTGAAGTCAGCAAACCAACGTTTTATTGTTGTTTCTGATGGAGCGGAGTCCCCATAACACTTTTCAAGCCATTGCTTCGCTTGAACGGTATTTTTTTCCCATCAAGAAGCAGTGTAAAATTAAAACACGAAATTGTTTTTGATCCATTGTTTTGAAAATAACAAAAGTAGCGTCACTCTTAGCACAATAACTCACAAACTAATGAATAGAATATCATGAAATTTTAACAGCTGTCTTTTGAAGGTTAGTATTAACTGAAAAAAAGGGGACTGCAATAAAACTAGCGCCATCTATGTGTTAGGCCCGGGACTTTTCAGCCCATGTGTTATATATATATATATATATATATATATATATATATATATATATATATATATATATATATATATATATAGAATTATGATCTTTCGAACTTGAAATGGAATTTCACAGTTTTTTTTAGCTCATTTTTAGTACTATTTTGAAAACCCATTGCAAAATTACTAGCAACAAGTGACAGTTTATAAAGTATGGCCGAAAATTATTCATTTGTCTCAGTTTAGCGAGCAATAGATAGCTTGATAAAATGCGGCTGATTATAACGTGTTTTTTTCAGTGCAGTTCTTGAGTGTGTGGAGCCTTTTTTGACATTAATTTGGTTTACATTCTTATAACAATGATGTAACTTCTAAATAATATGTTTCATGGTTGTTTTTAATACTAATCCTCGTTGGTTAAGTTTCAAATATTAATTTAAACATGTTTTCTCATCGTTTCGATTAATTATTTAAACATAACAGAAAAACAGTATAGAAAGTAGGTGGTGTATGGAGACTTTTTAGGCTGACTGTATATTGGCAATACAGCATGTTATTTGCTGGGTAAATAACTTTACGAATTATTACCTCTCCTGTTAAAGAAAATTATTATCGGTGAAAAACTCACCCTCAGAGATATTTGGTTTCCTTTACGATTACAAGTACTTTGTGTAACGACATAATAAAGTGGTGTATTGAGAGAGAAATTAAAAAAAAAATACAAAATATATTTTTTTGCTAAATTCGAGGCTTCCATTATAAAAATATTATTATTATATTATAAAAGGAAGTATATTTACTGAAATTTTTTAGGGACATAAAAGGATATATTTACTGTTCGGATAACAATAAGTTATTCGTGGTAACTCACGCAAAACAATGACCAGCCCATTAAGATTGATGATATTGCTTCAAATGTCCAAAGATTTATTTTAGTCCAGTCCAATCCAATACGAGTATCAACTTAACTCTGTTATTAACTAACAAGTTAATATGTATAATTTTTTCAAGGTGACATTTTTTTGAATTATGTAGTATAACTGGACTTTATTAGAATATTGTATAGATCTTTTAGAAT
The DNA here is from genome assembly GCA_019049505.1 of Pachyrhynchus sulphureomaculatus. Classification (NCBI taxonomy): domain Eukaryota; kingdom Metazoa; phylum Arthropoda; class Insecta; order Coleoptera; family Curculionidae; genus Pachyrhynchus; species Pachyrhynchus sulphureomaculatus. The sequence continues at coordinate 130,624,646 of CM032452.1, read as the reverse complement.
TGTTTATGCGCAGTAATAATCAAAATTGCTTGTCACCTCAGATGGAGTTTCTTTCAAAATTAATTTAAATAATCCCTCAAAATACCTTTATAATAATTTTTTTTTTACCTTTAGTAATTTAAAAAAAAATGCAAAAAAGGTCCACCTTGGGGGAACATTCTCGGACTCTCAATATCAAGCAGAGCTTGATGTTTGTCACAAAAGGTCTTAAAAATAAATTGAAAGCAAATATCGTTTTTGCAACATGAGCCTTACGGTTATAAGATATTGTTTGCCAGTACACTGGATTTTCCACTTTGGAAAACTTGGAAATTTATTTTCATTTTGTTAGTTTATTTGCCAGATACGGAATATTCCAGTAAATTTTCCTGAAAATATTGGCGATAAAATATTTTGCTGATATTGGCATGAAATGAGAAAAAAAATTCTGAAAACTTTTCTGTGTTATGTTGTTAAAATCTTATTTTTAGTCTTGTAGATTTAATATTCCGTATAGTTATGAGTTTGTCAAAAGTTGTCATCTATTTTTAGTGTTCCGTACGAAACACTTACAAGATCACTTCGGTGTCTGTCTGTCCGTCTGTCACACCCGATTTTCTCCGAAACTATTTGTCATAGAAAGTTGAAATTTGGTAATAATATAGGAATTGATGGCCTCATCAGAGCCATGTAGTTTTGAAAGTTAAATTTTGACTTAAAGGGTTAGTTTTGGGGGGTGAAATCGGAAGTGAAAAAAAATTTTTTTTACTAGGTAATCGAGTGTGGTGTCAAATGAAAGCTTTTGAAAACATGAGTAAAAAATATATATATAATGTAATACTTGCGCGCACTTTTCTTTGTATTATTTTAAAAAATCGCGAAAAATCGCTGTCCACCCGTCTTATCTCGAAAAGTATTTATCAAAAAATTTTGAAAAAATTCTGGAATATTCTCCACGGGGTGTAGATTGAACGAAAATTATGACGAGTGCATTACCTGTAATAATTCACAAGTCTGCAAAAAAAAAAATTGAGAGCTGTTTTGTTTTTTTTTGCGTAATTCTTATGTTTTTGGGTGTACTGAATCCGAAAATGACTTTCATTTTGTCATAGAACGTCACGTTTTCTGACAATGTAGGTATCTATGTTAAACAAGTTATCATCTTAAAATAAAAGATAAAAGACCAAATTTTTTTTTTTAATTTATAATTGCGTAACAAAACTTATTTTTTTTATCTAAAATACATTCATTAGTAAGCACTAAACACATTTCTTTTTCCCAGTGAGACTCCTTTTGGTACATTTTCGTTTGTAGGAAGCATCTGGAAGGTCTCTCTGAAGCGTCCAACAGTAGTCTGCCATCATTGAGACGCTCCATCTTCCCTGGTATCTTTTTTCTATCTCCTTAATATCTTGGTGAAATCGTTCACCTTGCTCTTCACTCAGATCTCCTAAATTTTCTGGAAAGTAGTCGAGGTGGGAATGAAGAAAATGTACTTTTAAACTCATTAGGCAACCTAAAGCTTGAAATGCTTTTAACATTCTTTTGACGATTTGTTTGTAGTTAGGGTCTTTGTTATTGCCTAAAAATTTCTCTATGACCTCTTTAAAGGCAATCCACCCTTCTCTTTGAGGATCCGTCATGGTTGTGATGAATTGTGGATCAGCCATAAGCCGTCTAATATCTGGTCCAACGAAAACACCTTCCTTCAACTTTGCCTCCGAGAGGCCTGGAAACTTTGATATTAAGTATTTCAAGCAATTTCCATCTCTTGGAAGTGACTTTACAAATTGCTTCATCAATCCCAGCTTTATGTGAAGCGGTGGTAGAAGAACTTTATGAGGAGGCACCAAAGTTTCATGCAGAACGTTCTTTTCGTCAACTTTAAACTCCCTCGGCGGCCAACACTTTTTGGTCCAGTGATTTGCTCGGTCTCTACTATCCCATAGACACAAAAAGCAAGGGAATTTGGTAAACCCAGATTGTTGTCCGAGCAACATGCCCAAGATTTTTAAATCACCGCACACTTGCCAACCGTGGTCTTTATATTTTAATTTGCAAAGAACCAATTCCAAGCTCTTGTAGGTTTCCTTGAGGTGTACGGAATGACCGACAGGAATGGAAGCATAGAAACCGCCATTGTGAAGCAGAACGGCTTTAAGGCTTCTTTTTGAAGAATCTATGAAAATACGCCACTGTGCTGGGTCGTTTGAGATCTTAAATGTATCCATCAAACCTTCAGTATTGGTACAAAAACCCAGCTCGTCCTCTTGGGCAAAGTAGGAAGTGAACTGCTTCTCACGATATCTAAACCAGGAGGAAGACACTCCCGGCAAAAGTAAGTTCCTGCTTTTGAGCCTTGATCCAAGCAACTCAGCAGCGTTTTTGGGAAGATTCAAGTCTCTTACCAAATTATTTAGCTCGCCCTGGGAGAACAATTTCGGACTGCTGTCATCTTCAAATTGAAAACTTGACTTGTCATCGGGTTCAGGTACAGCACCATCTTCGTCAGAACTTGGAATCTCTTCCAAGGTAGCAGGGGCCTTGGGCACTGGTATTTCGGTCCCATGAGGGATAGGACGAATAGCTGATCGCAGATTGTGGTATGAAATGGACTGCTTCCATTTTGAATTATACCCTTTCACATTACACGAACAAAAGTAACAATCATCACTATTGTTCTTTTGCTCGCGCCATACCATAGGAATCGCATATCGGAAAGCTTTTTTCTTGCCCTTAAACCAATTTCGAAGGTCTTCAACACATCGTTTGCAGACTTTATGAGGTGCCCAAACTTTATCCTGATCTCCAAGTTTTAAGCCAAAATACGTGAAGTATATTTTTTTACAAAGTCCGTAATATTAAGTTGTTGCTTTAATACCATATATTCGCCACAAATATAACAGAAACTGTCAGACGAATTCACACACTTCCACACAAATGACATTGCATTATATTGAACCAAGATCTATAAAACAATGACGAGTTAACACGTAATTGTACCGCGCCACTTTCTACACTATCGGAGCGCGCACGTTCTGGTGACAACGTTTATGTTTGTTAATTTAGCTCACACAGGGCGTTCTTTATTTAGAAAGTAATGATAGTTATGGCTTGTATACATTTAAAAACAGTAATCAAAATAAAATTGTACCTATTTATTTATGACTTCAAGTTAGCCCAAAAAAACCCTTTTTTATAATAAAATTTTGCGTTTTGCAAAATAACCTGACGTTCTGGAATTTTTTGAGTATTTTATTAGTTTTCAGAACACCTAAATACATAGAAATCAGTTGAAAAACATCCAGATAGCATTTTTGTTGCAGACCTGTGTAATTTATCTGGTATATAAAAAAAACAGAAATTTCAAGGTCATCAATTTTCAGTAAAGATTGGAAATAAACTTTGTTGAAAACTCATTTGGGCTGTGTTTTGTGAAGTCACTGATCATTTTACACTTCCGTTACAACATTTTTTATTTTAAAAGCAATCAAGGTACGGAGCACTAATTGCGCAAGTTCAACTTGCACTTGACGGGTTATTTTTTTTAAATGGAGAGAAAATATAAAATGCTATATAGGTACCTTAAATTTTTCAATTACTTATAACGCATAGATGTGTAAATAACCGGCAAATAGTAATCGAGACCCTTAATAGATTCCTACTGCTTTAGTCGACAAATAAAAATAAATTGGAAGCTTGGGGTGTTTAATATTCTTCATTTATTATAAATGTTTTAAGATTTTATGGATATCTGAAACTTTCGAGAATCCCTATTCTTAATTTTCCTGGTTTGGAGAGGAATTACATTCGTGAATAACTAACTTCGGGGAGTTTTGCTTTTCTTCACCTTTCATGATTTCTAGATCACGAGCTGATTATTTTCCGTCGATCTGTCTGTCGCTATGTAATTCTGTTGCCGCGTCACCTTCTCAACAGAATCAGATATCAACTTTAAATTTGATACATATTTGATGTGTAAGGTACAGCGATTCATGATTTGGAGAATTTTAATATATTATAGAAATTCTTTGTCCCCAACTATAAAACAAGCTGTTGCTCAGAATGACTTGCTTATGACCAATACACCAACTTAAGAAAAAAATCTTGCAAACAGTATTGCCACCTATGACCAGGACCGTGAACTTTTCAGAAGAAATTGTCATAATCAGCACATACATATACTTCAAAGTTAAAGTGTTTAAACATCTTTTTAATCTCGATTTCCACTGTACTTTGTTGAATGTCAGCATCGTAAACAAATTCTAGATATTCAGTAGGATCTTCTCGATGTTTTTCAGTTCACTGAGTCAACGGTAGCTCATCATCTGAGTTATATCTACATTCCTTCCTTAAATATCCGCGATGCTTAAAATAGTTTGCAATGGTTTCTGTACTGACTCTTTGCCAAGCCATATGGGTAAAGTTTATAGCGCCCAAGAGAGTTACAGAAAAAATGTCACCTTTATCGATTTTCATAAGTAAACCTTTCTATAATGACATTTTAAAGAATGTATCACACCTTGATCCATAGGCTGAAGCTTTACACTTGTGTTTGGAGGCATAAAAACCAATTTTATTTGCTGTAAATTAACTTCAGGGTGCGCTGGTTAGTTGTCAATCAAAAGTAATATTTTTTCTGTTTGTGAGTTTTAATTCTTTATCCCATTCGATCAGTTCGTTTTTAAAAATTTCTGATGTCATCCAGGCTTCACTGGTTGATTTGTACTTTACTGGTAAATGTTTGTTTAAAAAACACCTGGGATTGGCGGACTTTCCTATCACCAACAATTTTCTTTTCTCTGTTCCAGACATATTTGCAGTTACCAACAGAGTAATCCTTACTTTTGATAATTTTCCATCAGCACAATTCCCTCCGACAAACTTTAATGTCTTATCAGGCGTCATCTTGTAAAACAAATCCGTTTCATCCGCATTAAAAATGTCCACATATTCATAACTTTCTCGAATTTCCGGCCATACGAGGCTGGTTTGAAAAGTCCGTGCAAAAATAAAAACTACTTATGTGTTTGGGGTAAACCTTTTTTATTTTTCGACATAGCCTTCTTTTAGGCTTATACACTTCGTCCAACGATGTTCTAGTTTGTTGATCCTTTCCGAATAATAGGATTTGTCCAAGTCTGCAAAATATCCATTAGTGTTTGCAATCACCTCCTCGTTTGAATAAAATCTTTGTCCCGCCAGCCATTTCTTCAAATTGGGGAACAAATACTAGTCCGAGGGAGCCAAGTCTGGAGAATAGGGGGGATGTGAAGCGAGTTGGAATCCTATTTCCATTAATTTTGAGACCACAACTGCTGAGGTGTGTGCTGGTGCGTTGTCGTGATGGAAAAGGACTTTCTTGTGGGCCAATCGCGGGCGTTTTTCTTGCAGCTCGGTTTTCAAACGGTCCAATAACGATGAATAATATTCACCTGTAATAGTTTTACCCTTTTCCAGATAGTCGATGAGGATTATCCCTTGCGAATCCCAAAAGACAGTCGCCATAACCTTTCCGGCCGAAGGAACGGTCTTCGCCTTTTTTGGTGCAGATTCCCCCTTGGTAACCCATTGTTTAGATTGTTGTTTGGTCTCAGGAGTATAGTAATGTATCCATGTTTCATCACAGTGACGAAACGACGCTTAAAGTCCTCCCGATTCTTCTGGAACAGCTGCAAACCATCCTTGCAACACTTCACACGATTCCGTTTTTGGTCAAGCGTGAGCAATCGCGGCACCCATCTTGCGGATAGCTTTCTCATGTCCAAATGTTTATGCAAAATATTATGTACCCGTTCAGTCGAGATGCCCACAGCACTAGCAATCTCACGCACCTTAATTCTTCTGTCATCCATCACCATATCATGGATTTGATCAATGATTTCTGGAGTCGTAACCTCCACAGGCCGTCCAGAACGTTCAGCGTCACTTGTGCCCATATGGCCAGTCCGAAAAATTTTGAAACCACTTATAAACTGTTCTAATCGAAGGTGCAGAATCACCATAATGTTTATCAAGCTTCTCTTTAGTCTCCTGAGGCGTTTTGACTTTCATAAAGTAATGTTTAATCACCACACGAAATTCTTTTTCGTCCATTTCTTGAAAATCACTCGACTTCCTTGATTCACACGAATGCCAAACACAAAGAAATAGACCAATATGGCTGAAACTTGGTGTGCGTTCATTCAAGAGATGCTACTAACTAAACATGACCTCGATACGCGCCGGTGGTGCCATCTCTCGGACTTTGCACGGACTTTTCAAACCAGCCTCGTACATTGGCCAACCACTGATCAACAACAGTCATATCCATTCCTGCAGTTTCTCCTACTATCTTACCGCCACTGATATTATGTCCTTTTTAAATCGTTCAATCGAACTTCTAGAACAGTTAAATCAGGTGAGTGGAAAGTTCGTTATAAACGGACACAAAACATCCCAATTTGGTTCGCTTTAACCGATAAAAAATTTGTATTGGTCTTATGGAAGTTCTTTCGTCCATTATAAAATAGTTTGTTTTAACCGGAATATTCGCTATATACTCTGTGTTAGATCGAATAAATCTGGACTTCTTATTGAAGATTAATTGCGAATAAACCCATTTCTTGATTAAGGCTCTAACGTAATAGCTCATCAAGAGTTTATCTTGAAATTCAAATATTCCTTTTTAAGAGTTGATTTTTAATTAGTTTTTAGTCTGCTAGCTCCTTGAAACGTTGAAAGGATTTTTATATCTGCGCAAATGAATTTAAGATAAGACAGAAATTTCTAAATTCGTATTGCATAACTCGTCCAATTTATTTTCATGAATGGTAGAATATGGAGCTAACTGGAATAAATAGAGAATATTTAAATTTAAAATTTTTTAGCGTTTTAAGAACGACGTAATCAAGTGGAGTGGTTCAGTAGGAACATGAAAGTATATATTTACTCGTTCGGATAATAAGAAATAGGTTACAGCACACGGAAATCAATGACCATTAAGATTGATGATATTGTTGCAAATGTCCAAAGATTTATTTTAGTCCAAATAATCCAACACGAAGATGCCCAATTTTAGATATCAACTGTTATTAACTAACAAGCATAATTTTTTCAAAGTGAAACTAGTGTAGTATTGAAACCATTTTTGGACATATTTCTCGAATTATATAATACTAGCAGTGCCTGCGGCTCCGCTCGCGTGGACTTGATTCACTACTATTGTCACTGCTTATTCCTTATGTTACCTAATGTAATAAAATATCTGCCATTATTTAGCCTTATCTCCCATTATTTCTCCTTATCTCCCGTTATCTCTACATAATTTCCATTATCTAGGCTTATCTCTGCTCGGCTCCCATTATTTCTCCTTATCTCACCTTATCTCCCATTATCTAGGCTTATCTCGACTTATCTCGCAATATTTCTTCTTATCTCCCATTATCTCACCATAACTCCCATTATCTAGGCTTATATCGAATTATATAGAACATACGAGGCTGGTTTGAAAAGTCCGTGCAAAGTCCGAGAGATGGCACCACCGGCGCGTATCGAGGTCATGTTTAGTTAGTAGCATCTCTTGAATGAACGCACACCAAGTTTCAGCCATATTGGTCTATTTCTTTGTGTTTGGCATTCGTGTGAATCAAGGAAGTCGAGTGATTTTCAAGAAATGGACGAAAAAGAATTTCGTGTGGTGATTAAACATTACTTTATGAAAGGCAAAACGACTCAGGAGACTAAAGAGAAGCTTGATAAACATGGTGACTCTGCACCTTCAATTAGAACAGTTTATAAGTGGTTTCAAAATTTTCGGACTGGCCATATGGGCACAAGTGACGCTGAACGTTCTGGACGGCCTGTGGAGGTTACGACTCCAGAAATCATTGATCAAATCCATGATATGGTGATGGATGACAGAAGAGTTAAGGTGCGTGAGATTGCTAGTGCTGTGGGCATCTCGACTGAACGGTTACATAATATTTTGCATAAACATTTGGACATGAGAAAGCTATCTGCAAGATGGGTGCCGCGATTGCTCACGCTTGACCAAAAACGGAATCGTGTGAAGTGTTGCAAGGATGGTTTGCAGCTGTTCCAGAAGAATCCGGAGGACTTTAAGCGTCGTTTCGTCACTGTAGATGAAACATGGATACATTACTATACTCCTGAGACCAAACAACAATCTAAACAATGGGTTACCAAGGGGGAATCTGCACCAAAAAAGGCGAAGACCGTTCCTTCGGCCGGAAAGGTTATGGCGACTGTCTTTTGGGATTCGCAAGGGATAATCCTCATCGACTATCTGGAAAAGGGTAAAACTATTACAGGTGAATATTATTCATCGTTATTGGACCGTTTGAAAACCGAGCTGCAAGAAAAACGCCCGCGATTGGCCCACAAGAAAGTCCTTTTCCATCACGACAACGCACCAGCAAACACCTCAGCAGTTGTGGTCGCAAAATTAATGGAAATAGGATTCCAACTCGTTTCACATCCCCCCTATTCTCCAGACTTAGCTTCCTCGGACTACTATTAGTTTCCCAATTTGAAGAAATGGCTGGCCGGACAAAGATTTTATTCAAACGAGGAGGTGATTGCAGACACTAATGGATATTTTGCAGACTTGGACAAATCCTATTATTCGGAAAGGATCAACAAACTAGAACATCGTTGGACGAAGTGTATAAGCCTAAAAGGAGACTATGTCGAAAAATAAAAAATGTTTACCCCAAACACATAAGTAGTTTTTATTTTTGCACGGACTTTTCAAACCAGCCTCGTATGTATAAATTTATAAAAACACGTAAATCGGATAAGTGGTTCTCGAGTGATAAGAGCACTAACGGACAGACAGACAGAGAGACGTTGCATTTTATATGTATTATATTCCTTGCTACATGATATTGTTCCATATTTAATGCTTTAGGCAGTGTATTTCAGGAGAACGCGCTAGCGGCAAACTTTTCTCCGACTGCTTATTTCTTATGTCACCTAACGTAATAAAATCCTTTAACCTGGCCAGAGAACATATGTATATTTAAAAAAAAAGTACGTAAATCTGATAAGTGGTTCTCCAATGATAAGCGCACTAACGGACGGACAGACAGACAGAGATACGTTGCATTTTATATATATTATAGATGTAATATATATAAAATATAACCTGTAACCTGGTCAGAGAACATATGTATGAATTTAAAAAATCACGTAAATCGGATAAGTGGTTCTCGAGGGATAAGCGCACTAACGGACAGACAGAGAGACGTTTCATTTTATAGATATAGATTATTATTATTATTATATAACCTGGCCAAAGAATATATGTATGAATTTAAAAAAATACACGTAAATCGGATAAGTGATTCTCACGTGATAAACGCACTAATGGACAGACAGACAGACAAAGAGACATTGCATTTTATATATATTATAGATTATAGATATCCTCTGTTACATAACATTGTTCCATATTTAATGGTTTAGGCTGTGTATTGCAAGGGAACGCGCTGGGAGCAAACTTTTTTCCGACTTCATTCACTATTATCGTCACTGCTCATTCCTTCCGCTACCTATCGTAATAAAATATAGCCTATAACCTGGTCAGAGAACATATGTATGTTTTAAGAAAAAAAGTACGTAAATCGGATAAGTGGTTCTCCAGTGATAAACGCACTAACGGACAGACAGACAGAGAGACGTTGCATTTTATATATATTATAGATAATTGGACTTTATTAAAGTTTTATACAGATCTTATAAAATTCTTTTGCGCAATAATGCTAGGAATTGCTTGTCAATTTAGATGAAAACACTCTTCCTAATTTGCCAAAAATGGAACAAGTCCATTTAGGTGATTTATCTATGTTCAGTGGACGTCGATTGAATTATCCCATTGCTCAGATAAAGTCACACGATGAACGTGCATTTGTCATAAATATGCAGTCATACACTGGTCTTAAAATTGGCTATCAACTCTAGAAATAAATGTCTCAAACTCGAAATTTTGTATACGTGCAACGTACGTGTAAGATTTAGATTTGATCTTTTCTTGAACCTTCGAAGGTCGTAAGTATGAAAAACAAATGAAAGTCTAATGTGCTTTTTTGCAATGCTTACAGATGAATATTAATGGTTGTCAAAAGAATTATCATTGAATTTACTAATATGAGAATAAACACATGTTCTCTATAGTATTTATTGACCTCATGGAGATTTATCTGTGTACATATATATTTTTTTAATTTTCAGGTTGTTGAAAAACTGAAAAAAAAAGAATTTGGTGATACATATGGCCACGAGAACGTTATTTTGAGTGGTACGCACACCCATGGAGCACCAGGTGGTTTTCTTATGGATGTTTTGTATGACATTACTCAGCTGGGTTTCTGCCAAGAGACGTATGATGCCTATGTAGACGGCGTTTATCTTGTAAGTATTTTAATAAAAATGATCCATAGTGTTCTACTTTCTTTTCTAAGTATTTGAAGCTGATGTAAAACAAAAATAATCAAAATGTAAAAAATACAAGATTTAAAATGTCACAAATTAATTCCTAATCTCATTTAATTCTCACCCTTAACCCTTACGGGCCACTTTCGCTGACATTAGTTTTTTATTGCCATAGTCTTTATTTCTTCTGATATATGCCTCTATTTCGGTAATCCTTTTTTTAACATCTTAAATATTTCCACAGCTTTCCTTGTTTTTTCTCTAAACCTGTCTCGTCTTGTTACCTTCAACATGTCTAAGCTCTGTTTCTGTGCTTCTATTTACCATTATTTTGCTTCGTGTATTATTGATAATATAACCACCATATTAACCAACCATTTCCCTTTGAATTGTTGTGGCTGTTACGTGATGGAAATTCATAACGAATGTAATGAAAGACAGCTGTGTTAGCTATGTCCTCGCCAGCCTCATCTGAACTGCTCCCAAGCAGCTTAATTTTATTATCAAGAGCTTCAATTTTTTCGGTCAAAACTGTAATTGTGTCACCACAATCCAGGTTTTTATGCTGATTGTCGGAATTGCCACCAAGATTTGCAATAGCATCCTTAAGCCCCGAGACTCTAGATATGTTGGGGGTTGGTGGGGTGGGTGGGGTGGGGGGGTGGGTGGGTTGGGTGGGTGGGGTGGGTGGGGGTTGGGTGGGTTGGGTGGTGGTTGTGTGGGTGTGGGTGGGTTGGTGTTGTGGGTGGGTTGTGTGGTGGGGGGTTGGTTGGGGTTTGGTGGGTTGTGGGGTTGTGTGGGGGGGGTTGGGGTTGGGTGGGTGTGGGTTGGGTGGGTGTGGGGTGGGTTGGGTGTGTGTGGGGGTGGGTGTGTGTGTGGGTGGGTTGGGTGGGTGGTTGGGTTGGGTGGGTTGGGTGGGGGTGGGGGGGTTGTGTGGGGGTGTGGGTGGGGTGTGGGGGTGGGGGTGTGTGTGGGTTGTGGTGGGTGGGGGGGTGGGTGGGGGGTGTGGGGGTGGGTTGGTTGGGGGGGGGGGGGTGGGTGGGTTGGGGGTGGGGTGGGTGTGGTTGGTTTTGGGGGGGGGTGGGGGTGGGTTGTTGTGGGGGGGTGGGTTGGGTGGGGGGTGGGTTGGTGGGTGGGGGGTGTGGGTGGGTGGTGTGTGGGTGTTGGGGGGGGTGGGTGGGGGGTGTGTGTGGGGGGGGGGGGGGGGGGGTGGGGGGGTGGGTTGGGGGGTTTGTTGGGTGGGGGGTTGTGTGGTGTGGTGGGTTGGGGGGGGTGGGGTGGGGTGGGTGGGTGTGGGTGGGTTGGGGTGTGTTGGTGTTGTGGGTGGGGGGGGTGGGTGGGGGGGGGTGTGTTGGGGGGGTGTGGGGGGGGGGTTGTTGGGGGGGGGGGGTGGGGGGGGTGGGTTGGTGTGGTGTTGTGGGGGTGGGGGGTGGGTTGGGTGGGGGGGGTGTGGGGTTGGGTGTGGGTGGTTGGGGTGGGGGGGGGGGGGGGTGTGGTGGGTGGGGGGGTGGGGGGTGGGGGGTTGGGGGGGGTGGGTGGGGGGGGGGTGTTGGGGTGGTGGGGGGGGTGGTGTGGGTGGGTGGGTGGGGGGGGGTGGGTGGGTGTGTGGGGGGTGGTTGGGTTGGTGTGGGGGTGTGGGTGGGGTGTGGTGGGGGGTGTGGTGGGTGGGTGGGTGTTGGGGGTGGGGGGGGTGGGGTGGGGTGGGTGGTGTTGGGTGGGTGTGTGGGTGGGTGTGTGGGGGGGGGGGGGTGGGTTTGTGTGTGTGTGGTTGGTGGTGGGTGGGTGGTTGGGTGTGGGGGGTGGTTTGGTTGGTGTGTGTGTGGGTTGGGTGGGTTGGTGGGGGGTTTGGGGGGGGGTGGGTTGGGTGTGGGTTTTGGGTTTGTGGTGTGTTGTGGGTGGGTGTGTGGGTGTGTGGTTTGTGGGGGTTGGGTGGGGGGTTGGGTGGTGGTGTGGGTGGGGGGGTTTGGTGGGGGGGGGGGGGGTGGGGGGTGTGTGGGTGTGGGGGGGGTGGGTGGGGGGGGGGTGTGGGTGTGGGTGTGTGGGGGGGGGGTGGGGGGGGGGGGGGGGTGGGTGGGGGGGTGGGGTGGGTGGGGGGGGTGGGGTGGGGGTGGGGGTGGGTGTGGTGGGGGGGGGTGTGGGGGGGGGGGGTGGGTGGGTGGGTGTGTTGGGGGGTTTGTGGGGGGGGTGGGTGGGTGTGTGTGGGGGGTGGGTTGGGTGGGGTGGGTGGGTGGGTGGGGGGGGGGGGTGGGTGGGGTTGTGTGTTGGGTGGGGGTGGGGGTGGGTGGGTGGGGGTGTGTGTGTGTGGTGGGTGGGTTGTGTTGGTGGGTGGTGGGGGGGTGGGGGTGGGGGTGGTGTGGGTTGGTGGGGGGTTTGGGGGGGGGGGTGGGTGGGTGTGTGGGGTGGGTGGGTGTTGTTGGTGTGTTGGTGGGGGTTTGTGGTTGGGGGTGGGGGGGGTGGGTGTGTGTGTGGGGGGGGGGTGTGGGGTGTGGTGGTGGGTTTGGGTGGTGTTGTGGGGGGTTTGGTGTGTGGGTGTTGTGGGTGTGTGGGTTGGGTGGGTGGTGTGTGGGGGGGGGGGGTTGGTGTTGTGGGGTGGGTGGGGGTGTGTGGGTGTGTGTGTGGGTTGTGGGGTGGGGTGTGTGTGTGGGTGGGTGGGGGTGTGGGTGTTGGGGTGTTGGGTGGGTGTTGTGGGTGGGTGGGTGGGTGGGTGTGGGGGGGGGTGGGGTGGGTGGGTGGGTGGGGGGTGGGTGTGTGTGGGTGGGTGGGTGGGTTGTGTGGGTGGGTGGTGTTGGGTGGGTGGGTGTGGTTGGGGGGGTGTGGGGGGTGTGGGGGTGGGGGGGTGGGTTGTGGTTTGGTGTGTGGGGTGTGGGTTGGGTTGTTGGGGGGTGGGTGTGGGGGTGTGGTGGGGGGGGGGGTGGGTGGGTGGGTGGGTGGGTGGGTGGTGGGTGGGTGGGTGTGGGTGGGGTGTGTGTGTGGGTGGGGGGTGGTGTGGTGGGGTGGGTTGGGTGGGTGGGTGGGGTGTGGGGGTTGGTGGGTGTGGGGGTGTGTGGGTGGGGTGGGGGGGTGGGGGGGGGTGGTGGGTGGTGTGGTGGGGGTGGGTGGGTGGGGGGTGGGGTTGTTGTGGGTTGGGTGGGGGTGGGTGGTTATTAAATATATTTACACCAAAATCAAAAAATATTTTATACCAGCAACTCTTGTTTGTTTAAACGTAGCAATTAGAATAAAGATTTTTTGCATTTTAACATTAAATAGGTAAATATACCCTTAATACCACCGGCTCACGACTTATAAAGCTGACGCCGTCAATATATTTTCAATTTTAAGCAACCACGGGGAAAACAACCAAAAATAAATTCCCTAAAAATGTGTGGCATGTGTGGCGTTGTCGTTAGTTCAAAAATTAAAACACAGGTTTGAAATGTTAGTCCCAACATTTCACAAGCATAAACAGTTAATACAGATTTTAATTTCGTCTCAATCCAGTATATTACAGAGTATCCATTTGCAATTTTTAAAAAGCGTATTTCAGTATTCTAATTTAAAAGAATTATAAATTAGAAACTGAAAATTGGATCGATCCAATGATATTAGTGTATTTTTTTTTAATTTTTAAGGCACTTTACTTAATTTTACTACGGAAGCAGTGGCAAAAACCAATAAGAAGGCTTACGGTTCTTTTAGCAAATTAATTGAATGGTATGCTGTAAGATTTTTTCAAGCTTTTTACAAGAATACTAAGCAATAAATCTCTGTTAATTACTTTAAACTGTTTAAGGGTTTCATTTTGAAAAAAGCTTTACTGCATTTAAAATTACACTTATGGTTTTTTTTGTAATCTGAGTTATGTAATGGCAACAGTGGCGCAAGATCTCTGACGTGGCGCAAGAATTCTGACGTCATCTATTACATACATCTTTGTTAGTCCAGATAACCAAAAAACATTTAATTAACGATAGTAGAGACGGACATAAATTTAGAATTTAGAAGAAATGGTAAAGGTATGTCGGTTACCTGACTTTTTTAAATATCCGTACTTTAGCCAAACTTGTTGCTACGTTTACATTATACTTAAAATAGGAGGGAAGTAATTCTAGGCAATCGTGAGATTAGTGTTTACAAACGCTATCTCGTATAATTTTAAATTTAAATGTATGTTTAAAAAGCAATTTTGTATTAAACAAAATTCCATGGAAATAGAAAGAGGATTGCTATCTACCGCATTTGTGAAGTTTTACCCTGAAAGAGAGTAACCCAGCTGTTACGCAGCTATCAGTGTTTAGCAGAAATTAGATAAGGATTTGAGGTAAAGGGTGTTTTTTTTATAGAGGTATAGAACTTTTTTAATTGACATGAAATTTACTTTATTCGAAAGATAATCTTCTGGCATTATAATTTAAATATGACTTCTGACATATGACCTCCACGGCTGGCTCGGACGTAGTCTAATTTGGAGGTCCAATTTTCGATGACTTTTTCCAACATTTGTGGCCGTATATCGGCAATAACGCGGCGAATGTTGTCCTCCAAGTGGTCAATCGTTTCGGGCTTATCGGCGTAGACTAGCGACTTCACATATCCCCACAGAAAATAGTCTAGCGGCGTTAAATCACACGATCTTGGAGGCCAATTCACGGGTCCGAAACGTGAAACTATGCGGTTACCAAACGTTTCCTTCAATAAATCAATTGTGACACGAGCTGTGTGACATGTTGCGCCGTCTTGTTCAAACCACAGCTCCTGCACATTATGGTTGTTCAATTGATGAACGAAAAAGTCAGTAATCATGGCTCTATAGCGGTCACCATTGACTATAACGTTCTGACCAGCATCGTTTTTAAAGAAGTACGGACCAATGATTCCACCAGCCCATAAAGCACACCAAACAGTTTTTCTGTATGTAACGGTGTCTCAACATACACTTGAGGATTATCATCACTCCAAATACGGCAGTTTTTGTTTATTGACGTATCCATTCAAATAAAAGTGAGCTTCATCGCTAAACAAAATTCGCTTATGAAAATCGGGATTAACGGCAATCTTGTTTTGGGCCCATTCACCGAATCTACGCCTTGCTAGGTGATCGTGTGGCTTCAAGTGTTGCACGAGTTGGATTTTGTAAGCACGCAAACCAAGATCTTTCCGCAAAATCTTCCATAAAGTGGATGGACACATATCCAATTCCTGTGCACGATGGCGGATAGACTGATTCGGGTCTTCCTCTACGCTACGCTCTACAGCAGCAATGACTTCTTCTCTACGCACTGTACGACGTCTCTGTGGATGCGTATTATCATTTAGAGTAAACGTGGTGCGAAAACGTTCCATAGTTAATCGAATTAATTGCTCTGATGGACGATTATGTTGACCGTAAAATGGACGTAGTGCGCGATACGTATTTCGAACAGAACCCATGATTTTCAAAATAAATTTGCACAATTTGGAAGCGTTGTTCAGGCGTCAGTCTATTCATGTTGAAATGCCAAACCAAACTAAACATAAATCACTTGACAGTGTTGCCAACTTAAAGTTTTATACCTCTATAAAAAACACCCTTTATTACTCTGAAAACTCTTTTCGTTAAAAACAAAAAACACTGTGTTCTTAAAGAGGTGGTTTATAAAAGATGAAGGTCCGAAAAATTAATAGTAAAAGTACTGGAAGAACGCCTTTTTTGAGAACAGAGTGTTTTTTGTTTTTAAAGAAAAGAGTTTTCAGAGTAATACCTCAAATCCTTATCTAATTTTCTGCTAAACATTGATAGCTGCGTAACAGCTGGATTACTCTCTTTCAAGGTGAAACTTCACAAATACGGTAGATAGCAATCCTCTTTCTATTTCCATGGAATTTTGTTTAATACAAAGTTGCTTTTTAAACATACATTTAAATTTAAAAGTATACGAGATAGCATTTGTAAACACTAATCTCAGGATTGCCTAGAATTACTTCCCTCCTATTTTAAATATACCTGTTAGGTAAACGCAACAAGTTTAGCTAAACTACGGATATTTAAAAAAGTCAGGTAACCGACATACCTTTACCATTTCTTCTAAATTCTGAATTTATGTCCGTCTCTACTATCGTTAATTAAATGTTTTTTGTTTATCTGGACTAACAAAGATGTATGTAATAAATGACGTCAGAGTTCTTGCGCCACTGTCGCCATTACATAACTCAGATTACAAAAAAAGCCATAAGTGTAATTTTAAATGCAGTAAAGCCTTTTTTCAAAATGAAACCCTTACAGTTTAAGGTAATTAACAGAGATTTATTGCTTAGTATTCTTGTAAAAAGCTTGAAAAAATCTTGCAACATACCATTTAATTAATTTGCTAAAAGAACCGTAAGCATTGTAAAACTGCTGGTATTTTGCTCTTATTGGTTTTTGCCACTGCTTCCGTAGTAAAATTAAGTAAAGTGCCTTAAAAATTTAAAGAAAAATACACTAATATCATTGTATCGATCCAATTTTCACCTCCTAATTTATAATTCTTTTAAATTAGAAAACTGAAATATGCCTTTTAAAAATTGCGAATGGATATTCTGTAATACACAGGATCGAGACGAAATTAAAATCTGTATTAACTGTTTACGCTTGTGAAATATTGGCACTAATATTCTAAACCTGTGTTTTAATTTTTTGAACTAATGGCAACGCCATACATGCCAGACATTTTTGGGGAATTTGTTGGTTGTTTTCCTGTTGTTGCTTAAAATTGAAAATATATTGACGGGAGTCAGCTTTATAAGTCGTGAGCCGGTGGTATTAAGGGTATATTTGCCTATTTAATGTTAAAATGCAAAAAATCTTTATTCTAATTGCTACGTTTAAACCAGAGGTTCCCAAAATTTTTTTTCTCGTAGACCACTTTCAAAATTTTACTTGTTTCGGTGGACCCCCTGCTGCTACATTTCTACCATATTCCCAAAACTCGTCAAAAAATGTGAAGATTAGATCTAACGATGGAAATTTGCGTCGTGGCTGAGTTCGAATCCTAAATTCGGAGTGGTAAAAATAAAAAGAAAAATAATATATTTTCTTGTGTTCTATTTATTAAAATAATATGATTACAGACTTAATAGAATTAAAATTAAACATTAATAACGTACCGTAACTTCAACAATGCAAATGAACAATTAAAAAAAAATAGTCATAATTTTAATGGGAGGGATGTATTTGATGGATTGACAGCAAATTATCAATATTTGGCTTCAGTGTTGTAAGGAATAACCGCAAATCTCCCCGTTCTGTGATGTTCAATCTGCTCCTTTTTTTTGTTAATAGGTTTGTTACGACACTAAAACTTTTTTTGACAAGGTATGACGAGGGAAACGCTATCAAAAGTTTTCTCGCAATTTCCCACAGCCCGGGATATTTTTCGGGTATTTCTGCCTGCAGCCAAAAAGTTTGATAGCTTTTTTTTAAATTTCACCTTCAGCTCCTCATTGGTGCTAAGCTCGAGTAGCTCCTCTTGTAATACCACATTCGCTACTTTCGTTTCATCAAATGGATTTATGATCCATGGTGGTATTTCCATCATCAGAATACCTTCAAATCTATTTTTAAAGTCATCATGTAGTGCATTTAAATGTTGAACGTATGTCTGAATATCCCCATCAAGACATTCTGCCTGTGACAAGTTTGGAAACAGAGAATTCGCGCCGACTAATATTTTGCATCATAAATTTCAATTTTCCAAGAAAAGCCGAAAGGACACAAATACGCGATGTCTGCTTTCAATTTGATCAGGTTTTCTTTTAAATCTGGATCTTTACTTTCCAGAAATTTTAAAACTGATTCAAAAAGTGAGTAAAATCTTGTTAAACATGCGCACCTTTCGACAACCAGCGTACTTCAGTATGTAAGAGCAATCGTTGGAAGTCTTCATCATTTTCGTCGCACAATTGTGCAAATAAACGGGTATTCAACGCATTGCTTCTTATTTTGTTAACTGCTTTAATCACAAATTGAAGCGATTGGTGCAATCTATCACTCAAATTTTTCGCTACCAGGTGTTGTCGGTGGATGACACAGTGAATTGCAGTTACTCCTGGTATAATTCTTTTAAGATAGCTTATAAACCCTCGATATCGCCCGAAGATGGCAGGAGTTCCATCTGCTGCCACCGAAATAATGTTTGTAAATGGAATCGATTTTTTCCTTAAAAAAATCACTCAGGACATTAAATATTGATTCGCCTTTAGTGTCCGTCTCCAAAGTTTTCGCGAATAGCAGGTCTTCATGGATTTCTTCGTCCATAACAAATCGAACAAATGCCAATAATAATGCTTCATTACCAGGTAAAGTTGACTCGTCCAGTTGAATAGAAAAATGAGTTGTTTGCAGATAATTACACAAGAAGCTTTCAATATCAGAACTCATTTCATCAATACGTCTTTGTACAGTGTTGTTACTCAAAGGAATTCTTTTGAGTACGTCAAATGGAGGTTTGTGCAGAACAGTTTTTAAAACCTCTTCAACAGCGGGTAAAATTAACTGTTCTCCAATGGTGTGCGGTTTTCCAGATTTCGCTATAAGCAGTGAGATATTGTAAGATGCCCGCAAGCCATCATCGTTACTTTGAGACGTTGAAGCGAACATACTGTGCACGATGGGTATCTTTTCATCTTTTTCCTTCAATGTTTGAAAATATTTTAAATCTTTACCTATTTTATCAGGATGACACCTTCTTAGATGATCTTCGAGCTTCGATGGTTTCATAGAGTCATTGCTCAAAACTTTGTTGCATAAAAGGCATATGGGCAATCGTTTGTCTGCCTTTGATGAAAGAAAACCAAATTTCAAATAATCAACACTGTACTGTCGACATTTCTTCTTAGATTCAGCCATGTTTCGTATCAGTTACCTACCTGTAAAGAAAAAAATGTTTGTTTTGGTAATCATAAGGCGACTTTAACAGGATATGGCTATTTTAACAGAATAAAATAGGATTAATTAATTATTGCAATGAAAAAACCAAAATGCCGGCGCCAAAACTGATTTTAATTATTAAAAGCAATAAACTGCTAAGACCCATATAGAGGTTTTCACAAAACGGCTGAACCTATTTTAATGTAATATAAAATATTTTTTGATTAATTATATTTTGATACATTTCTGTAAATTCGAGAGAAAATACTTTTAAAGAATATTTTGACACCAAAAAACTTCGCGATTTTAATGATTTATTTATTACTTTGATGTACAATTTATGAAAATATTTTTAGTCATTTAGCATTAGCAACTACGAGGGCACTGAAATATGTACAAACATGCAGGTCAATCATATATCTCTCCTTTAGTGAATCACCACAGTCGGGTAAATAAATAATTTTATAATAAAAAGTACTAAAAGTTCAATCTTTCTCGGCTTTTTGTTCTTTTATAGAAGTATCGAATAATGACCCTGTTCAGTATTTAATTTTTATTACGTACCTACTACACGCAAACATAACAAATATAATATTACTACAATATAAAATAAAAGTATGAATAACAAATAGGCAGGTACTTACTTTATCTGGCACTGGCAAACACTGACATCGATTCACTCACACTTTTCTTTTCAGAATTCCGGAAACAAATGAGTAACGTTTGTCCTTAGCATTCGTATTTCTATTGGTGAAGAATCAAACAAGTTCAGGCAAGATTGCAAGCACAGCACAAGTCGTATTTCGTCCCTTTGCACGTCTGAACGGGTTGCGTTGCGGGCGGGCGGCGCTTTGCAAGTCTCGACGCGCGTTGTACTGAATATCGAATATGCAAGTTTTTACAAGTAACAGTCGCCGACCTTCTTAAAATACACTACTCAAAAAAACTAAGGGAGGTTTTAAAGCAAGGAAATTAATGCTAAATAAACAGGCTATCTGATCCATATGCCGGCCTAACTGAAAAAATTTTTTTTCAAGTCCGTGGACCAAAAAAAAAGCAAAATATTTGCAATATTATTTTTTCGCGCTATCTGTTAGGATTGTATGAGAACCGTAGCTCCTAAAAAATTTTAGCCAAAAAATGTGAAAATTAGAATCTTAAAGCTTCAAAATGCTTTTTTTTAAAGTCTCAATACGACCATTTTTCACCGAAATACACCGAAAATCACCGAAAATTTGGAATTTTTTTTTTTGCTCCCTTAATTTTTTTGAGTAGTGTATTATCTGCCTACATTGATAGGTAAAACCAAGCCAACATTTTTGTTCTTTACTATCGAAACCAGATAAATTTTCGTGGACCCCCACTTCAACTTGTGAACCCCCATTTTTTTTTCACGCCAACGTAGACCCCCGTCGAGTCTCCCGTGGACCCCTAGGGGTCCACCTGAACCACTTTGGGAATCACTGGTTTAAACAAACAAGAGAGCTGAGTTGCTGGGATAAAATATTTTTGATTTTGGTTTAAATATATTTAATAACACCAAAGAACAAGTTACTTCATGGTGTTTATTCAGTTGATTTATCTTTGTTGAATCATGATAAGGAAAGATTATGTTATACAACATATATAATTTAATAATAAGTTTGTTGATCAAGAAACCCAGTCTTCTGGTACAGGATTGCAGCGTCATTTTTTCTGAACTTTGGGATATAAATATTTTTAATTGTTTGTTCCAATTTATAATATATTTCATTATAATACAAGAGAAAAATAACTGAGGCCATTTAAGTGATTTTGATTAGGTTTGCAACCTTTACTAAAATCAATGGCTCAATTTGCTATCAAATTATTCGAGGCGATTGTCAGCTTTAGGAAATTAAATTATTACTTGGACAGGGGAGATAAAAGGATTTTTTTATTATTGTGAACGTTATCCGATTGTAAAAACCCTGGAAATATGACGAGACGCTTCAGTTCGATATTCCAGTTTGTAAACGCCTACGCGGAATGTTTTGACGTGGGAAAAGTCGTAATTTTGCTCACGCAATCCAAATAAAATTAGTTTAAATCTCGCAGACTATTCCCTTTGAAACTCGACTCCTTTTTTATGTTTACAAATCGGAATATTTTTAATTTTCTGCTTTATTGCTTATTTCTTATTGGCAAGATTTTAAAACAATAAAGTAATAAGTGATAATAAACTTTCGCTACAAAAAACACGCACACACGCACACACACACACACACACATATATATATATATATATATATATATATATATATATATATATATATATATATATATATATGTTAATTCCTAGGAATAAAAAATGCATTCGTTGATTAGTATTCTGGTCTGGTTGCTAGACGCTGAGCTTCCTCGCAACTATTACTTCAGTAGTCGCAGATGTTCATTAGAATCCAACTTGGCATTGCCGCTACTCACTGATCAGTAGTTGATACCACCACCTCTACGGGGAGGAGATCTTCGAAGACTCCAAAACCTACGACTGATCATTAGGACGACGATTACTAAGTCAAAATGCCACTCAACACGCTTTTAAAAGATTTTATAAAACGAAACGCATTGGAAAGTTACTCCATTTTAATCAAAGCTAAAATAGCCACCGTTCCAAGATGACCCAGTATATAAAACACATTTATTCCATCAAATGTAGCTATAAAACTTCTGCCGAAAAAAATTGTTCAATTTTATTTACGCATTCGTTATCGACGGGGGGGGAAACGTATTAAAAAGGGAACCCTATGATTCAATTTCAGTGCAAATTACATTAAATTGCATTTGTAAGATTATCGTGCTCCTCCAAGAATTTAATAATAAAAATTGTATAACATGGAGGAAAGCAATTTCATTGTATGAATAAAAAAAAACTTCAAAGTATTGTTATTTATTCCATAATATCCACACGCATAATATAAATAACATAATTCGCAAGATACTATATTGCATTGCATAGATAATCGGAGCATATATATATATATATATATATATATATATATATATATATATATATATATATATATATATATAAGTAATACGTTTTTGTGGTAGACTGTTTTATTTTTGACCCCGAAGAATTAGAAAAATGAATCGAACAAGGAATTTAACTGAACACGAGGTAGTGCGGAAACCCAAATATAGTTATACGAGGATCCCCAATAAGGATAACAACATCAGAAGTTAAAGAAGTATGTAAAACGCTAAAAAATGGTAGAGTTCCAGGACCAGGAAACATCCCAGGAGAGATAGTTAAACACGGAACTGAAAAGCTATTTAGCGCTTTGAGGAACTTATTCCAAAGATGCATTAACACATCAGAAGTACCTGAGGAATGGAAAATATCATACATATCAACAATTCATAAGAAAGGAGA
>CM032452.1:130521973-130596973 GCA_019049505.1 Pachyrhynchus sulphureomaculatus | reverse complement strand
AAGCGCACTAACGGACAGATAGACAGACAGACAGAGAGACTTAGAAGATCCATCTTGAATGATATTTTTCAATTTTTTTTTGACTCAAGAAATTCAGAAGTCGATTTTTCAATATTGCCAATTTTCAAGTAGTCAATAAGGGGCCATGAAATATTATCAAAAATGGAATGTCGGATAATTTCACATGTATTGAGTAAATATTATCGATTTATTTTGTAAAATTTTTTTCAGGCAATTAAACGTGCACATGAAAACGTAGTCGAAGCACATGTCTATACGAATGCAGTTGAAGTACTTGATGCCAATATAAACCGGAGCCCCGCCGCTTATGAACAGAATACCGAAGACGAAAGAGCAAGGTAAATTTTTCTTATTATTTTAAAAATCATAATATACATCATGCAATTTAAAAGTTCTTGG
Source organism: Pachyrhynchus sulphureomaculatus (assembly GCA_019049505.1). Taxonomy (NCBI): domain Eukaryota; kingdom Metazoa; phylum Arthropoda; class Insecta; order Coleoptera; family Curculionidae; genus Pachyrhynchus; species Pachyrhynchus sulphureomaculatus. The sequence continues at coordinate 130,596,553 of CM032452.1, read as the reverse complement.
ACTAACGCCTTATAGCCAGAACGTAAAATAGTATCGACTCGAGGTAATAAATATATAATAAAAGACTGTTTTTAGTCAATATCCACTGGTTTATTTAAATTGCGATGACGCGTTTCGCTGTGTACTTTTAAACTCTGTCTATCTTCTGTTAGCATATTTGTATAGTATTGGTTTCATTTTTCTGGTGTTATTGGTGAGGAGATTTCTCTTTTCCGTTCTGTACTCATATTTTTAAGAAGTCTCCAGCTTTCTGTACTTTTTCTTCCTCCTTTGTAAGTGTTGAGTCTTGAGCATGTCTTTTCCCATTGGTTGTTCTTTTTATCGCTTGGGATTCTTTGTATTTTAATTTGTCGTGATCTTTGAACTTAAGTATTTGTGATAGCTTTTCCGTTTTTTCTTCAATTTCGTATTCAATTTCTTCACCCCACCAATATGGTTTTTGCTGTTTTTCCCTTTTCTCTTGGTACCCTAATGCTTCCAGTGCGGCTGCGTGTAGGCATTCCTTTATATACTTATATTCTTCTTCTATATTACCAAATACCCGTGCGTTGTATCTTTTGGTCCAGTCTACTCTTGTATAAATTTCTTATACTTTCATTTTGTAAGCTGTTTGTATTATATCTTATTATTGTTCTCTCTCAAGTGTATATCATCCATAAGTAAAATCATAAAATTGAATTTTTGATGAATTTACTTCTATATTATTTTTTATCTACTGTTTGTAGTATTCACGTAGAGCACAGCTGCTTGTGTAAGAAGTGCTATATAATTGAAATTTAACCTGTCTTATCTAAAACAAATTATCCTGCAAAATTTTCGCCTCGTCATTCGATTCAAATAAATTAAAGTTTTTTTTTTAAATTACAACGACACATTTAACAGGAAACGGGAAATTGTATCTTAGATATCCGATTACGTACGTCTTTGTGCAACAGAGAATATGATAGCAAGTTCGCGAAAAAACACAACAGGGTGATATTACATAACCAGTTTATCTTAATTAATTTTTATCTGGCTAGTTTAAAAAACCGATGAAGTGGTTTACTCAGCACGTTTCTAGCAAATACGCCGTTCCAACATAAATACAGTCCCTAGCCAAATTATTAGACGCACTGCAAGATTTCATGTAAAATATTAATTACCGAGTGATATTGTACCGTTTTATTATTTTAAATTGATTTGTTTTTTATTTTTATATTATCCAATCAATTACCTATTTATTTGACATAAATAAAACAGCATTAATTTAGAAAAGCATAAGTTTATTAGTTTTAAAGAAAAGTGAAATTAATGTTAGTAAAAGTCAATATTTAGTTGAGCCACCTTTAGCCGCTATCAAAGCTTTAATTCTGCGCGGCATGCTATCAATGCAAGATTGTACTGTCTCCTGCATTTGAGGGTGATGATTCCACACATGAATAATCTTTTCTAGGAGCTGGGTTTTGTTGGTAATCACATCTTTAGCCACTTCTCTTTTCATCAGCTCCCACACATTTTCAATGGGGCTATTACCCGGCCAATCCAACAGAGGGATATTTTTTTCTGCCAAAAAAGCTTTAACAGACCGAGCAGTGTGGCAGGGAGCTCCATCTTGCATGAAAGTGAATGGTTCCTCATTTGGAAACCATTCTCTGAGCTGCGGAATCAACCGATTTTGTAATACTTCTTTGTACTGATCTTGCCTCATTATTCCTTTGACGACGTACAGACGTCCAGTGCCCTTGCCGCTGATGACTGACCAAATCATCACTTTGGTGGGATGTTTTTTAACCGTCGGGACGACACAATCAGGATGAAACTTTTCTCCATGACGACGACGCACATACTGAGCTTTATTCTGCAAAATTTCGAATGTGCTTTCGTCACTGAAGCAGACCTGTCAAAAATAGGAAAAATATATAAACTTCCATGTTTATTTGCTTTATTTAACTGAAAATGATAATAATGTATTCATTATTGATTAAATTGCTGTATCTTACCGATCTCCAGAAGTCTACATCTTTGTCTTGCCATTGTTTGGCCCACTTCAGGCGCTTTGCTTTCATTGCAGCTGTTAACTTGGGCTTCCTGGCGGGGCGACAGGCTTAAAATCTAATTCTTTCAATTTTCTTCGAACAGTGCGCTCAGAAGCATTTACGCTAGCATCCTGGAGTTGTGATTTTATTACCTTTGTGGTAGCAAATCTGTTTTCTACACAAATTTTCTTCAAACATCTCTCTGACCGTGGAGTGAAAATTGGTTTTCTACCGCATCTTTTCTTTCTTTTCGGGCTCAATTCCTTCCCTGACTCAATTTTCTTTTTTATGCGTCGTACACTAGCTTCAGAAACCTCCAATCTTCGTGATATTTCTCGGTTCGTAAATGTTTTCGCAATCACAAGGGCCTTCACTTCAGCTTTTTTACGTGGTGAAAGATCGCCTTTTCTACCCATAATGAAAATAGTCCAATTACTTTTTTAAAACACTGCATACAAAATAAACTAATAACTGAGTAGTATAAAACTGTTAAACAAACAATCACAGTCCATAAAGCCACAGACACACGTCCGTACCTGACTCGATTCCGATAGCGACTGATACAGGTTTGTACTTGTTTACGTTCATGTATCACTTTGTCAACACAGTGTTGCCATATGTTAAAAATAAATACAAATATGTAGTCTACAACAATTCTTTTAAATAAAAATCAATAATATTGTAGTTTAAATATACCATTATTGCATAAAAACTCTTAAGAAACATAAAATTACTAAAAAAAATACAGTGCGTCTAATAATTTGGCCAGGGACTGTACAGAGGGGACGCATAATATGATTATTATTCGAAAGAAAAACAACCCACGTTGGGGCTGTTCTGCATACTGCCTATAAAATTGTTATTGTTCTTCTGTTTTAATAACTATCTTAAGTCTAGGAAGTTCTAAATATAGACTAATATTTTCGCCATTTTTTTGTTCGATAACGTCAGTAAAGTATTATTTGAACTAAAGTCCGCTTGCGAGGAGTTGATTACACACAACATGGGTTATAAACATTAAGCGTCCTCAATTATTTACATTTTTAGTTTTAATCACCTTTATTTTCTAGCTCTATACAACAGTGCGACCTTTTTCTAAAAAAATATTTTATTACGTGCCTTCTAAACTTTACAATAAGCTATATAAATCAACGCATCAACGCAAGTTTATTTTAATGAGTAATTGATAAAACTAAAAATCTTATTTGTAAAGGCCTAAATGAGTACAATTAATAATTCTTAAGAACTAGAAATACTAGAAAAACTAGTATTATAAAGCTTAATGATAGTAGAAACAATAAAATTCATTCGGATTTTAGCAGTTATTGGAACATAATTAACCAAAGTACTTATCGGTGCCTAAGTACCTAAGTATGCAATAAAAGTATTCTGTGTGAGTATAAAAATAAAGCGAAAACCTATAATATGCCTAGTTCAAATCAGAACAGCGATGGCTTCAATTTTCAGTTTTGCCCCGATCAAACTTCGATGAGTCTGTAAATCGGCATTTTCCCTGCGAGAAAAACAATGATACTTAACGTCCACGATGCCCTGCATCAACAGCCAACAAGCCAAGTCCGTGAAATTGTGGGTTAATGAGGGACACACAGTGAAAAAATTCTAGATTGACAAGAGTGCCAAACAAGCTTTTACAGAAGGTTGGTCCACTGAATTACAACCACCTTCAGGAAAAGATCGCAGGCTAATTATAGCACATATTTGTAGTGAAAACAGATTTCTCAACGGTGGCTTGTTAGAATTCGAATCAAAGTCTACTAAAGGTTACCATGAGAAGATGACGTCCGATGTTTTTGAGGAGTACTTTCAACAAATGATTGAATGTATACTAGCAGAATCAGTTACAGTATTAGACAATGCTTCATACCATTCTCGATTATTAGAACAACTCCCAACAAATTCATGGAAGAAAGCGGATACTCTTTAATAGATAAGAGACAAAAATCTCATAAAAATGGTATGTTAAAAGCGAAATTCAAGAAGACAGTTCAAGAAATACGCAGTAAATGAGATGGCAAAGGAATGGAATATCACAGTGTTTAGATTACTTCCATATCATTGCGCATTAAATCCCATAGAGCTAATTTAGGCGCAAATGAAAGGTTTCGTTGCAAGGGAAAATACCACGTTCAAATTTCAAAATGTAAGGCAATTATTACTCGCCGGAATAGAGAGGATCTAATAGGATAATTGGAAAAATGCTATTCGACATGTTATAGAAGAATAAAAAAAAAGTGGAATACATCGAAGAAACTGTGGAAATAGAACTCTTAATTATCAATTTAAGAGAAGTCGAGTCTTCACATTTTGAAAATGATGATTGTTTTTTGTTTATGTGTTTTGTTTATATATCGTGAATTGTGCATTTGTATATATACGAGGCTGGTTTGAAAAGTCCGTGCAAAAATAAAAACTACTTATGTGTTTGGGGTAAACCTTTTTTATTTTTCGACATAGTCTCCTTTTAGGCTTATACACTTCGTCCAACGGTGTTCTAGTTTGTTGATCTCTTCCGAATAATAGGATTTGTCCAAGTCTGCAAAATATCCATTAGTGTCTGCAATCACCTCCTCGTTTGAATAAAATCTTTGTCCCGCCAGCCATTTCTTCAAATTGGGGAACAAATAGTAGTCCGAGGGAGCCAAGTCTGGAGAATAGGGGGGATGTGAAACGAGTTGGAATCCTATTTCCATTAATTTTGCGACCACAACTGCTGAGGTGTGTGCTGGTGCGTTGTCGTGATGGAAAAGGACTTTCTTGTGGGCCAATCGCGGGCGTTTTTTTCTTGCAGCTCGGTTTTCAAACGGTCCAATAACGATGAATAATATTCACCTGTAATAGTTTTACCCTTTTCCAGATAGTCGATGAGGATTATCCCTTGCGAATCCCAAAAGACAGTCGCCATAGCCTTTCCGGCCGAAGGAACGGTCTTCGCCTTTTTTGGTGCAGATTCCCCCTTGGTAACCCATTGTTTAGATTGTTGTTTGGTCTCAGGAGTACAGTAATGTATCCATGTTTCATCCACAGTGACGAAACGACGCTTAAAGTCCTCCGGATTCTTCTGGAACAGCTGCAAACCATCCTTGCAACACTTCACACGATTCCGTTTTTGGTCAAGCGTGAGCAATCGCGGCACCCATCTTGCGGATAGCTTTCTCATGTCCAAATGTTTATGCAAAATATTATGTACCCGTTCAGTTGAGATGCCCACAGCACTAGCAATCTCACGCACCTTAACTCTTCTGTCATACATCACCATATCATGGATTTGATCAATGATTTCTGAAGTCGTAACCTCCACAGGCCGTCCAGAACGTTCAGCGTCACTTGTGCCCATATGGCCAGTCCGAAAATTTTGAAACCACTTATAAACTGTTCTAATCGAAGGTGCAGAGTCACCATAATGTTTATCAAGCTTCTCTTTAGTCTCCTGAGGCGTTTTGCCTTTCATAAAGTAATGTTTAATCACCACACGAAATTCTTTTTCGTCCATTTCTTGAAAATCACTCGACTTCCTTGATTCACACGAATGCCAAACACAAAGAAATAGACCAATATGGCTGAAACTTGGTGTGCGTTCATTCAAGAGATGCTACTAACTAAACATGACCTCGATACGCGCCGGTGGTGCCATCTCTCGGACTTTGCACAGACTTTTCAAACCAGCCTCGTACATAGATCTATCGATTAAAAAATTTTTGGTAATAAATCCTATATTTCTATAACTTTATTTTTAAGATAATTTTATTTATTGAGCACTAAAAGCAGGATGGCTATGCTACCGATGAACCTTCATTTACATTTTATGACTCTATTGTATAGCAGAGGTTTTCTGTTTTAAATAAGGTGAACCCTGAAAGATGATTCAAAACAGGTAGCAAAATCCAGTAAAATGCATAAGAAATCTATTTTTTTTTGGGGGCACCCTGACATGTATTTGCATCTACAATGAGAGAATTCTGCTCTCAAATCCAAACAAATATACTTTAGACATCTCGTTTTGTTCGATCACTGTCTTGCCGACATACAGATAGATCGACAGATAGACGGACTGGGAAATATGTTTTTTGTAATCTAAATAGCAGAGAAATGTAAAAATGTTGCAGTCGGATTTTTCTAACGAATACAGTATTTTTTTAGCATCGCAATTGTTTGATGTACCTTTACGATATCACTATTCTATCTACTCTATTTTTAAGCATGCATTTGACAAAAATTTAAACAAGTTTTTCAAAGAACTTTGCACATTCAGTTAATTAATCTTATTACTAAGTTGAGAATGTGGAATCTTTGGCACAATGATACTACTCAGTATATATCACCACTACACCAAACACTTTATTTTTGCACTCGAGGCGCGTTTCGCTAACCATGTTAGCTTCATTAGGAGCGATGATTGACTAAAGCTAAACTACAAATCTACCTTATTTATACTTAGCCTAACCCTTGGATTACTGAAGTGGAACCAATGACATAGGCGAGGCTATTAGTTCCGGTCAAGTAACCAGTAGAGGGGACTATAAGGAATAGGCCCTCTTTCTTTATTTAAACTACTTTTACATTTTATGATTTCTATGCTTTCGTATGCGTTCAATCAGATACATTTTTTATTAATCTTATTTATCTAATGTTACAGTATGATCAGCTTCAAGGGCATGTTCGGCAATGCTAGACTTTTCTGTTCTATTGTATTTTAAGTGTGCTAAATGTTCTGTAAATCGTGTTTTAATTGACCTTTTAGTTTGCCCAACATACTTTTTATCACAATCATTACAACTAATTTCATAAATTCCACTTTTCTCACAATTAGGAATCTTATCTTTGGGATTTCCTAAGATATAGACTAAGGTGAGGCCTACCTTATTAAATACCTTATTGAGACCCTTGCTATATTTCGGATTATATGGTATGGAGACATACTTGGTGTTATTTTCTTCGCGTGTAAAAAAGGTGGAATTCTGAATATTCAACCTAAACTTATGTCTATTTATTAGCTTATTTACTAAGTCATCGTCATAACCATTAACTCTAGTTATATTTCTAATGCGATTCCTTTCTTTATTAAAGTTTACTCTATTCAGAGGGAAAGTGACCAAACGATGAACTAAAAAATGTAATGAGACTAATTTATGTTGTTTGCAGTGAAATGAATCATTAGGAATATATCTGTCTGTTACTGTGTCCTTCCTATAGATATCAAATTCTAATCTATTATTATTTTTAATAATTAAAATATCTAGAAAAGGCAATTGTCCTTTGTTCTCAACTTCGTAAGTGAATTTAATGGAATCATACCGGCTATTTAATTTAGAAACAAAATCATCAATATTTGCTTTCTTTGTATCAAAAATCGCGAAAATATCATCCACATACCTATATCATACCCTTGGGAAATATTCGAATTCTTGACTGGCTTCGATTTCAAACTTACTCATGAATAAATTGGCTATGAAAGGTGACAAGCAATTACCCATAGCTGTTCCTTCTTTCTGAACATAAAATTGATTGTTATATTGTAAATAATTTTGTTCCATACAGAGTTTAGATAATGTTAAGTATTCACGAATACTTTCGTCTTCAAAGTCATTCATTTTAAGTAATTCTTCGAGATATTGTAAAGTTTGTGGAATTGGCACACTTGGGAACAAAGAACTAACATCAAAAGAAATTAAGACTTCACCTTCATTAGGAACTAGATTTTTTTGTTTTATTAATGAATTCTAACGAATTCTTCACTGCGAAAGTATTTAATGGTAACTTCTCAAGTTCTTTTGGTAACCATTTGGATATTAAATATGTGGGTGATCCGACCGATGAAACAATGGGCCGCATTGCAGGTTTGTGAATTTTGGGTAAGCAATACAATTTTGGTATGGTCGGATTACTCACATTTAATTTAAATTTTAGCGAATCGGAGACAAGGTTCTTACATTTTTTTAAAGAATTTTTAACTTCTCATATCATTCTCTGTAATAGATTTCTTATTACCTGTTCATAAGGGCCAGATTTGATAAGATTATCTACGCGTTCAAAGTAATCTTTCTTATCCAATATAACAACCTTATTTCCTTTATACGCTTTTAAGTAGAAGACATCTTTATTTTTCATGCCTTTAACTACTTTTATGTTTTTTCGTGAATTAGAATTTGTGTTGTTAACTATGTTTTTCGATATTTGATTGCGACATACTTCCCTAACAAATGATTTACTTTTTTCTGGAAGTGTACTAATGGAACTTTCAATGTGAGCAACTATTTCTGATTAGTTATCTCTAGGAGGGGGTACTGCAAAGTTAAGACCTTTGTTTAAGATGCGAATTTCATTTCGTGTAAAGGATTGAGATGAATGATTTTCTACAATATTTACGAGTTCCTGAGGACTGTTCTTCTTCGTAAGAGCTTTTTTAATTTTTTACTTAGAATAGAGAATTTCTTTTTATATTGAATATCAATAACTAAAAACATTTTCCTCTGGAACTCGCTCCATACTTCATATTCAATATTATTTAATCCTGAAGTAAGTTTTTTGAATATGCTGTATGATTCTACTTCTAACATACTACGTTTTGTGTACAAATTCTTGATTTCTAAGTCAAGCTATTTTTGTTTAGCAAAGAATGAAACTTTTTTTGAACTATTTGATTTTGGTAAATTAACCTTAATAAAATTAGGAAAAACTTTAAATTTCTTGCGACTTTAAAAACCAAATATCTGCACCTACTAATCTAATCTTACTACTGTACTTACGATAAAGGTTTAATTCCGTTGACCGTGAAGCCATCTCAACTAAGTTGGGAATGTGGAATCTTTGGCACAATGATACTACTCAGTATATATCACCACTACACCCTAAGTATAAATAGGGTAGATTTGTAGTTTAGCTTTAGCCAATCATCGCTTCTGATGAAGCTAACATGGTTAGCGAAACGCGCGTCGAGCGCAAAAATAAAGTGTTTGGTATAGTGGTGATATATACTGAATAGAATTAATCTTATTGTTTAACGTTTTCAATAAATATTTAACACGTTTCTGACGAGTTGGCTCATTGCATAATATCTTTTTTACATTTATTTGTTTATTTATTTATTTAAGGGCGACCCATTTTGCACACATTTGCACATTCGCGAAATATATCGTCACGTACGAAATTTTCCCAACAAAAAAATTGTTAAAACGTGCTCAGCAGTGTCATTTTATTAAAATAATTTAAATATTCCTTTAGATCCTAAATTCTATCAGATATTCATAAAAAAACGAGCATGATTTGACTTTAAAATTGCATCATTTAGCGTACTCACAAAAACTTACACAGCTTGATTGTCTGGCTTTGATAATTGAATTAAGGTAAAGTAATTTTAAAGTATCTGATACTGGAAACAAGAAACCAAGACTGTCGAATAATCGGGTTAATACTGAAGTCAGGCCCGTAGCTATTGTTGAGAGAGATAAAGATGATGATGAAGATATAAACCACTTGTCTCATCTGTTAATCTCTCTTCCAAGACACTTTTCCCTGGATCATGATTTATTAGTCGAGCGGGTGTCAAATAATTACTTTCCCATTAGAAAAAGATCAACTTGTAGGCGAGAAAACCTAGCAGTGTCTTTACTCCCCTGGTTACGGCCCTGATTGAAATGTAACTCTTAAATTATTTTTAAAGTATGATAATCAAGTCTGAACTGCGATGGAGGGAAAAATGTGAAAATTTACGAGAATTCTCCTCGAAAATGGGATCTATGTATGTATTAGGCATCAGAATAGGAATAGATGATGGCTTTTTTGTTGCCATGAAATACGAATAGATTGTAATCAAATTTTGAACGTGTCGAATAGATATAAGGTGAAGTTTGAAGAAAAAAAAATGATTTAGAAATTAAGGTTTATAAAATATTGCAACAAATAGTAAAATAAAAGACAATTTGTTTTAACGTTATATCTCCGAGCGAGGTACATGCTAAAGTATGATTTAGAGATTCTCATTTTTAGATTTATTAATTACGAGGCATGTTTTTTAAGTAAGTACCGTTTTGCGATTCCGCCGCCGCAGCGATACGGTCGGCGTTCCGCGCATGCGCGCTGGTAACCTACATCTCATGTCTACGCACTGACGCCATTACAGTCTGATTCTTCATTGTATACGTTGTTTACTGAGTGTTTAAGATGCCTCCGACAATCGTGAGTCCCGCCGATTGTGAAGTACGGGCTGTTATACGATTTCTTAGTGCTAAAGGCGTAAAACCGATCGATATTCATCGTGAGATCTGTGAAGTTTACGGACAAAACATTATGAGTGATGGAATGGTAAGGAAATGGGTGAGAGCATTTAAAGATTGCCGCACAAATGTGCATGATGAAGAACGGAGAGGGGCGTCCTTCGGTCGTTAATGAAGATTTGGTGCAGAAAGTGGACGAAAAGGTGAGAGAAAACAGACGCTTTACAATTTCATCATTGTGCGACTGCTTTCCTCAATATTCTCGTAGTGTTTTATATCGCATTGTGACCGAGAACTTGAATTACCGGAAATTGTGTTCACGTTGGGTTCCAAAAATGTTGACGGATTTGCACAAAACCCAACGTTTAGGCAGTGCATTGACTTTCCTTGAGCGGTACCACAATGAAGGTGAACATTTTTTAGACCAAATTGTTACTGGTGACGAAACATGGGTGGCCTACGTCACACCAGAATCGAAACAACAATCCATGGAATGGCGACATTCATCATCACCCAAAAAAGTGAAGTTTAAGCAAACAATTTCTGCCCGCAAAATCATGTGCACAGTTTTTTGGGACAGAAAAGGAGTATTGCTAGTGGAGTTTCTGCCTCGTAATGAGACAATCAATGCAGCGTCTTATTGTGAGACATTGAACAATCTGCGTCGTGCAATCCAGAACAAAAGACGTGGCAAGTTGAGTAAGGGTATCGTTTTGCTGCATGACAATGCCCGTCCACATGTGGCTAATCGGACCAAAGATCTCATCAAATCTTTTAAATGGGAAACTCTAGATCATCCTCCATACAGCCCTGATCTGGCGCCCAGCGACTACCATTTGTTCCTGCACTTGAAGAAACACCTGGGTGGTCAGCGTCTTCAAGACGATAACGAAGTCAAAACATTTGTGATACAGTGGTTAACAAGTCAGGCGGCAGAATTTTATGAGGAGGGTATTCAAAAACTGGTGCCACGTTATGACAAGTGCCTCAATATTCACGGAAATTATGTAGAAAAGTAGATTAAGGTACAGGCTTTCATGTAAAAATAAAATTATAGCGATATCTTTGCACGTCTTTTTTTAATTCCAAAACGGTACTTACTTAAAAAACATGCCTCGTATATCACTTGCAGTCAAATTATGGATTGAGTAACTTGCTTGATTCGCCTTGAGTTGCGTAATCTGTCTGCTTATTTCAATTACGGGCAATCGTTTATTCTCCAAAAATATGATATCGATTTAAAATTTAGTTCACATATATTACTTGAAGTACGAAGGGAAGCTACAATTTTTAAACAACAGTCCATTCATAACGAACTCCAAAAAATCACTAAAAATGGTTCGCTATATCCGAAGTTCGTTACAAACATTAAACAAAATCTAATATCATTTTTCACTTCCTTTTTTTTAGATTAGGCGCTAATGCTTAGAAAAATGAATAATAATTATTAAATTAAAAGAAAACGTTATTATTATGTATGCTGGTATAGCCTGTCCCAAAATATAAGATCCTGATTTTTCCGTTTTAAGTGGGCAATATAAAAATTCTAACCTTTTGTTTATGGTTGCATGGTTCATTGATGCAAATAAATAAAATTATAAGTGTTTTTGGAGATGTTCATTTATAGATGCATGTAAAAACAAATGGATAAGAAGTACAAATATACAGTTTGAATGAATGGGGTTTACAAGAGGGGACATATTGTATAAATAAAAATATATTTTAATTTAAGCCTAATTCGGTTTCACTATCACTGTCATCAGCTTAGGTAATTATCAGTGGTTTTTTATATTATTTACATAAATATATGAATCTTCAAGTTTAACAACGTTCTAAATGGAATTCTTCCAGCTTTTACAAGGTATATCATTTATAACATTTTTTACTAATTCAACTACTGACACGCTTAAAGTAGAAGAAACATTTTGTACCCTTATTTTTGATTTACCTTGGTGCCAAATATGTTTAATTGGATTAAACACACAATAATGCGTAGGAAGCCGCAAAACAGTGTGTCTCATTTTCTCAGCCATACTATCACAAACATATTTCTTTTTTAATTTATAGTCTTTCAAATCTTCCAAAAGATTACTTTTTATAACTAAAGTCAAAATAAAGGTAATTTTCTAACATATATTCCTGTATTTCCGATTTGATCCATAACTATAACACTCTGTTCGGGAACGTTTGGCAAAAGGGAATTTTGAAACCAATTTTCAAAAAATTCTGCGGTCGTGTCTTCGTGATAGTCCAAATTAGAACCTTTTGTTTTTTGCAAATAATAGCAGACAATTTGAAAGTCAGCCCTTTTCAGATCCGGCATGTAAAATGGTTATTCGTTTACCTTTATTTGAAGGTGCTTTAGTCTGACATTTTGTACTGCTGTCAACCCAGCCTTTTTGCAGTGTCATGAGTTTCGAAATATGTTTCATCAAGGTAAATTATTGACTAATTTACATTTTAATTTCTTGTAAATAAGTATGTTGCAGGATTCGTAATCTTTGTGACTCCATCACTATTTGCCTTCTGTTGATTTTTCGGAACGTAAATCCCATTCTTAAGAGAATTTTGTGAAGGGTTGATCGGCCACAATGTATATTGGTCCCGTCCTGCACCAGTCTTAATTTTATTTTGTCTAGTGTCGGCATCAACAGCTCTTCATACATTAGATTAGAAGATTAGATAGAATATATTTTTCTCCTAATGACGTCTTTTTCACAATCGTCTACATGATGCATTTGAAAATTTTTCCGTTTTTTCCTGTCCCTGAGTGATGGTTTTCCTACAATACCTTTAATCGTAGAAATTGGGGTTTTTGTTAGTTCAGTGGTTTCTTGCAAAGCACTTTGTTTATTTAAATTTCTTGTTACCAAACTGTCGTAAATATTTTTTACTATTTGTTTAGCGTCAAGTGATAAATGTTTCCTCTTGCGATAGCTATTATTGCAATTTTCCCACGGACGCCACATAATTAAAATAGAACCATTACGTTATAAGTAAAACTAAAAATAAAAATAATAAAAAGTATTTTTCGAATCATAATGGTGGGGGCCTCTGGTCATTAGGCCTATATTATCAAATACTTCAAGGGCTCCAAACCGAGTTGCCAGGTAGTAAATATATAGGTAAAAATAGATCCAATATGATTGCAGGTGCAAGTGAGAGCGGTATACAAAGCAGGTAAAATAAAAATACGTTTATCGTAATACCTGGCAACTATGCACAAAAACTTAACAGGGTCGTTTATTGCCCCATTGACAAAGCAAAAAGTAGGATATTATATCTTGGGATTTACTTTACATTTTTTTTGTTAAATTTGTTTATGTACTTTATAGTAGGTAACTAAATTTATAGAATACAAAACTAATAGATTTTACTAAATTTTGTAATAATAATTAATGGGATTCTCCTGTGCTCACGGCCCTCTCGGGCCGGGGGATCCCTCCGTCCTGCCACTCTGTTGTTACGCCACTGCGCGAGTATAAAAGAATTTGGATGCCAACGAACCTAATGGATTTGTCGAACGAGAAATCCTTTAGCATTTGACGCAAATAATTTTAATATTAAATGTAATGGATTGTCGAGCTTTGTGTTGAATCGCATTAGTTTAGGTTGACTAGCTGTGAGATTGGATATGTTCCAACAACAAAGTCATGTAAGTGAACAACCTCATTCGCTGTAATAAAATATATCAAAATATGAGATATCAAAAAGGTAAGAAATCATGACTTTGGAAAATGAGGAAAACATTAAATGAGTTTTTCCTAAGATAAAAAATCAATTAAGTATGTAAATCAGAAAAACTAAAGTGGTCCATTTCTGTTTACATAGAAAGTGGAATTGATGGCCCACTCACAGCCGCATAGTTTTGAAAGTTAAATTTTGACTTTTGGAGAGTGAAATTGGAAGCGAAAAATTTTTTTTTCAAGGTCATCGAGTGGAGAATCAAAAGTTTATGAAAACACGAGTTCAAACATATATACGATGTAATACTTTTAAACTTTTCTTGACATTATTTTTAAAAAAAAAAAACTGCTAAAAATCGTTATCCCCCATCCTATCCTTAAGAGTACCAATCAAAAAATCCTAGTATATTCTCCATGAGTACATGAACTATGAAAATTATCGCGAGTGCATAACCTTTGATAATTTATTTGCTATATAAAAACAAAGATCGGTATTTTTATTTATTTTAAAAGCAATCACGGTATACGGTATATACCCAACCCGATTTTTTAATCATAGTTATCTTTATGGGTGTGTACACTTGATTTATTTTTGTTACGATTGCTATATTTGAAAATCTCGATTCAGCTGCGTGCAAAAATTGTTTCCACAAGTAAAAAAAGGATAAATAGGAACATTTTCCATATAATACAGATTCTTTCACCGTCAATGTAATTTCCATTATGCTTTCAATTTTTCAATGTATATACTCATAAAGAAAATTTACCATGTTTGCTTGCTTTAATTTTTTATTTAAATGTTATACAGTGAAGTCCGCTTATAACGAACCCGTTTATAACACATTTTCGGTTAAAACGAACTATTTTAAAACTTCCATAAGACCAATGCAAATTTTTATCGGTTATAACGAACTTCCGGATAAAACGAACTAAATTTGTATGTCTTGTGTCTGTTTATAACGAACTTGCCACTCCCTGTGCTCGATGTCGCACGACTTGATCTAGAGAATTCATCGAAACTCGCTGGGAACCCCTATTCTGCTTGTTTCCGCCGCGTCGCTAGTTTGAGCAGTATTATTTTCAATTCATTTGTATTATGAGGTTCTAATGCATATAGATCAAATGCATTATAACGGATTCCTTTTAAGCAAATTTATTTCATTATTCATTAGTTTATATTATATCTTAAGAAAATGGTTTTATGGGTAACTTAAAAAACAGTATCTCTATGAAGACCTCATTTAAAGTATATTTTAAAAATAGGTCAAGCTGCTTACCCAGCTTTTTCTTTGCACATAAAGTTATACAATAAATATTCTCCCTTCCCTCTACGTATTTCTCAAGAATGGAAATAATGCAAAAATAACAGGACTTAAGACTTTGTAATTATTGAGGTATAACATGACACTAGGCTCGTTCTAAAAGTTCTAGGCCTGACATACAGTCCCTGGCCAAATTATTAGACGCACTGCAAGATTTCATGTAAAATATTAATTACCGAGTGATATTGTACCGTTTTATTATTTTAAATTGATTTGTTTTTTATTTTTATATTATCCAATCAATTACCTATTTATTTGACATAAATAAAACAGCATTAATTTAGAAAAGCATAAGTTTATTAAGTTTTAAAGAAAAGTGAAATTAATGTTAGTAAAAGTCAATATTTAGTTGAGCCACCTTTAGCCGCTATCAAAGCTTTAATTCTGCGCGGCATGCTATCAATGCAAGATTGTACTGTCTCCTGCATTTGAGGATGATGATTCCACACATGAATAATCTTTTCTAGGAGCTGGGTTTTGTTGGTAATCACATCTTTAGCCACTTCTCTTTTCATCAGCTCCCACACATTTTCAATGGGTTCATATCAGGGCTATTACCCGGCCAATCCAACAGAGGGATATTTTTTTCTGCCAAAAAAGCTTTAACAGACCGAGCAGTGTGGCAGGGAGCTCCATCTTGCATGAAAGTGAATGGTTCCCCATTTGGAAACCATTCTCTGAGCTGCGGAATCAACCGATTTTGTAATACTTCTTTGTACTGATCTTGCCTCATTATTCCTTTGACGACGTACAGACGTCCAGTGCCCTTGCCGCTGATGACTGACCAAATCATCACTTTGGTGGGATGTTTAACCGTCGGGACGACACAATCAGGATGAAACTTTTCTCCATGACGACGACGCACATACTGAGCTTTATTCTGCAAAATTTCGAATGTGCTTTCGTCACTGAAGCAGACCTGTCAAAAATAGGAACAATATATAAACTTCCATGTTTATTTGCTTTATTTAACTGAAAATGATAATAATGTATCAATTATTGATTAAATTACTGTATCTTACCGATCTCCAGAAGTCCACATCTTTGTCTTGCCATTGTTTGGCCCACTTCAGACGCTTTGCTTTCATTGCAGCTGTTAACTTGGGCTTCCTGGCGGGGCGACAGGCCTTAAAATCTAATTCTTTCAATTTTCTTCGAACAGTGCGCTCAGAAGCATTTACGCTAGCATCCTGGAGTTGTGATTTTATTACCTTTGTGGTAGCAAATCTGTTTTCTACACAAGTTTTCTTCAAACATCTCTCTGACCGTGGAGTGCAAATAAATTGGTTTTCTACCGCATCTTTTCTTTCTTTTCGGGCTTAATTCCTTCCCTGACTCAATTTTCTCTTTTATGCGTCGTACACTAGCTTCAGAAACCTCCAATCTTCGTGATATTTCTCGGTTTGTAAATGTTTTCGCAATCACAAGGGCCTTCACTTCAGCTTTTTTACGTGGTGAAAGATCGCCTTTTCTACCCATAATGAAAATAGTCCAATTACTTTTTTAAAACACTGCATACAAAATAAACTAATAACTGAGTAGTATAAAACTGTTAAACAAACAATCATAGTCCATAAAGCTACAGAAACACGTCCGTACCTGACTCGATTCCGATCGCGACTGATACAGGTTTGTACTTGTTTACGTTCATGTATCACTTTGTCAACACAGTGTTGCCATATGTTAAAAATAAATACAAATATGTAGTCTACAACAATTCTTTTAAATAAAAATCAATAATATTGTAGTTTAAATATACCATTATTGCATAAAAACTCTTAAGAAACATAAAATTACTAAAAAAAATACAGTGCGTCTAATAATTTGGCCAGGGACTGTAGATATAGCGCCAAGATGATTAAATTATTATTTTTGTTAAGTGTTATCTACTAAACTATCGGAACCTAGGAACTGTCTTTTTCAGGATCTTGGGAGCGTAAAATACAAACATCTCAGAATTTAATTTTTTTCACGATCCCTTAGCGAGAGATGTACAAGCATTTCTATTTATTCCAATTTAAACCTTCTACTGCCTCTTAAAATATAGGTCATAAATAAGAATATTTTTAATACAAACCATAAAAAAAAGTGGTCAACAAATTATCTAACAAAATGTTCCACCAAAACATCAATAAAGCCTTATGATCTGGCCGTAACTTTCTTCAGACGTGACTTTTTCTATGTCACCCTTTTATAAAACTGTTGGATTATTGGGCTCTAAAAATTAGTTGAGAAGAACTTAATACTCTTGAGAATAGCAGGAAATAAACAAATATTTTACACAATTTTGAAACTAACACAAAGTTTATCTTCATGATATTATAGACCGACTTGAAAGCATTTAGACGTTTTAAAAGATTACCAAATACGCTAATTGTGTTTTCGATAAATGACTTTAAATACAAACTCAGTTGTATTTTTCTTTGCAATCACGAAAAACATATGCAGATTTGGAAACATTTTTATCAATATCGAAATGCTTTAAAAACTTGAGTTACTGTCAAAATTATACCAAGAATGCGTTATTTACTTTTTATTGTTTAAAATGACAGCCTTACAATTGCTATTATATTAATGACATGTTTAAATATTAGCAACGGTTTATCGATTTAATTGAGTCACGTTTTATACCGGCCTTACAGAAAAACCCTCCCTTAATTTAAAAAATATATCGTAACTTTTACAATTGTGTAAATATATTCTGTAGTAAACGTAGATGTTTTCCGATCAACATACAGTCACACAATACATGTTCAAAGCTAGTTAAGTGCTTTAAGGTACTTATACGGCTCCATCGCCCCGAGAAATCTTGGTAGACGTTCCCTTACAACTTTACCTTCCGTAGAAGACCCCCGACCAATGAAACTCTTCTATTTTATATTTTGATTGCTTCCCTGTCCAAGGTATGCCTCTCGGTTATGCACTATGTGCAAAAACTGTGATTGTTTTTTATTTTTCACCCTTCTAATAATTTATAAGTAACATAAATTAATTTTTAGTATTACGTACGAAACACTTATAAGATCACTTTGGTGTCTGTCTGTCTGCCACACCCGCTTTTCTTCGAATATTTGTCATAGGAACTTGAAATTTGGCACTAATATAGGAATTAATGGCCTCATCAGAGCCATGTAGTTTTGAAAGATAAATTTTGACTTAAGGGGTTAGTTTTGGGGAGCGAAATCGGAAGTGAAAAAAAATTACCAGGTAATCGGGTGGGGTGTCAAATGAAAGCTTGTAAAAACACGAGTTCAAAAAAATATATAACTACTATCGTCACTGCTTATTCC
Organism: Pachyrhynchus sulphureomaculatus; assembly: GCA_019049505.1. NCBI lineage: Eukaryota > Metazoa > Arthropoda > Insecta > Coleoptera > Curculionidae > Pachyrhynchus > Pachyrhynchus sulphureomaculatus. The sequence continues at coordinate 130,578,009 of CM032452.1, read as the reverse complement.
TTATGTTACCCAACGTAATAAAATATCTCCCATCATTTCCCCTTATCTTCCAATATTACTCCTTATCTCCCACTATCTCTACATAATTTCCATTATCTAGGTTTATCTCTGCTCATCTCCCTTTATTTCTCCTTATCTCCCATTATTTCTTCTTATCTCCCATTATTTCGCCTTATCTCCCATTATTTCACCTTATTTCCCATTATCGAGGCTTATCTCGACTTATCGAGGCTTACCTCGACTTATCTCGACTTATCTCGACTTATCTCGACTTATCTCGCAATATTTCTCCTTATCTCCCATTATTTTTCCTTATCTCCCATTATCTCGCCATAACTCTCATTATCTAGACTTATCTCTCCTTATCTCCCATTATTTATACTTATCTCCAATTATCTCACCTTATCTCCCATTATCGAGGCTTATCTCGACTTATCTCCCATTATTTCTCCTTATCTCCCATTATCTCATCTTATCTCCCATTATCTAGGCTTATATTGAATTATATAGAACATATGTATAAATTTAGAAAAACACGTAAATCGGATAAGTGGTTCTCAAGTGATAAGCGCACTAACGGACAGACAGACAGATAGAGAGACAGACAGACAGAGAGACGTTGCATTTTATATATATTCTAGATAGGAGATTATAGATAACCTGGCCAGAGAACAAATGTATGAATTTAAAAAAAAACACGTAAATCGGATAAGTGGTTCTGCTAGCAGCAAACTTTTCTCCGACTTGATTCACTATTATCGTCACTGCTTATTCCTCATGTCACCTAACGTAATAAAATATATCCTATAACCTGGCCAAAGAACATATGTATGTTTAAAAAACAGCACGTAAATCGGATAAGTGGTTCTCCAGTGATAAGCGCACTAACGGACAGACAGACAGACAGAGAGACGTTGCATTTTATATATATTATAGATATTCTTTGCTACATTATATTGTTCCATATTTAATGGTTTAGAATGTTTAAAAAAAAGCACGTAAATCGGATAAGTGGTTCTCCAGTAATAAGCGCACTAACGGGCAGACAGACAGGCAGACAGACAGAGATACTTTGCATTTTATATATTTTATAGATGTAATAAAATATATATCTATAACCTGGTCAGAGAACATATGTATGAATTTAAAAAATCACGTAAATCGGATAAGTGGTTCTCGAGGGATAAGCGCACTAACGGACAGACAGACAGGCAGAGAGACGTTGCATTTTATATATATTATAGATACAGATTATTATTATTATTATATAACCTGGCCAAAGAATATATGTATGAATTTAAAAAAAGACACGTAAATCGGATAAGTGGTTCTCGCATGATAAACGCATTAATGGACACACAGACAGAGAGACATTCCATTTTATATATATTATAGATTATAGATATTTTCTGCTACATAATATTGTTCCATATTTAATGGTTTAGGCTGTGTATTGCAAGGGTACGCGCTAGCGGCTAACTTTTTTCCGACTTCATTCACTATTTTACGTCGCTGCTCATTCCTTATGCTACCTATCGTAATAAAATATAGCCTATAACCTGGCCAGAGAACATATGTATGTTTTAAAAAAAAAAGTACGTAAATCGGATAAGTGGTTCTCCAATGATAAGCACACTAACGGACAGACAGACAGAGAGACGTTGCATTTTATATATATTATAGATGTAATAATTGCGCATACTTTTCTTTGTATTACGAGGATTTTTTAAAAATCGCGAAAAATCGCTGTCGCTCCCCTTATCTCAAAAAGTACTTATCAAAAAAATTTTAAAAAATCCTGGAATATTCACCACAGGGTGTAGATTGAACGAAAATTATCACGAGTGAATTACCTGTAATAATTTATTTGGTATATAAAAAACACAAGAATCATTAGTTTTCAATAAAGATCGCAAAAAAACTTTGTTGAAAACTCATTTGGGGTGTGTTTTGTGAAGTCATTGATCACTGACCTTCTAAAGAAATTTTTTTATTTTGAAAACTAATCAACGTACGGAACACTAATTGCGCAATTCCAACTAGCACTTGACCGTTTTTTTTTTTCGAAATATGTTTAATTTTTTTCCTATTTTAGATATCAATACAACACCGACAAAACTTTAAGACAAGTGAAAATAGTTCGAGCTTCAGACAACCAACTAATTGGTGCCATCAACTGGTATGCAGTTCACGGTGTTTCCCTAAACAACACCAACTGTTTGGTTTCGTCTGACAACGTTGGGTATTCTTCTATCCTTTTAGAGTCGGAATACAACAAGGGAAAGTTAATCGGGCAGGTAAGAAACTGTGGTGATTCTGGAATTATCATGCTGATCACATCAACCATGTAATTGTCAAGTTAATTTAGGTTAGTTCTTTTTGTCTCTCCTTTAAAGGTTTTATATATGTATTTGAAGCATATATGATAACTCGCTTCAATCTCGTGCTCAGCCAGAGCTCGAGCAACTTTGCGAGTTTAGCGGTATATCCTTGCATCCGACACGCTTCCGACGTGTGCACCTACTATAACAGAGTTAACCTCTAAAGTCCAATCATATGCAACGAGGCAACGCAAAAACGAGCAGAGATATAGGCCTTTACACTCTCTTCTTTTGGATTTAGTAGAATCTACTTACAAAAAGTTGGTAGAATTTCATTCTAATTTTCATGACAGATACTCTTTTCTTCACCACAAAAAAGACGAACTTGAAATTCAACTACCAATGCGACAAGGTACATTTTAACGATCCTGCGGTAGCTGGCCGGCTTCATTTTGTTCCACCTGTTCTGTAGAGATAACACATGGGCTGAAAAGTCCCGGGCCTAACAAAGAAAACACGGTTTTTTTGGTTCAAAATTAGCTTTATTCTCCATCAAGGGCAACGCAATCATTCCAGCGCCGCTCTAACATTTCAATACCACTTTTGTAGAACGATTTATCTTTTGCCTCAAAATAGGCCTCAGTTTCAGCGATAACCTCTTCATTCGTGCGAAATTTCTTACCGGCGAGCATTTTTTTCAGGTCTGCGAACAGCCAGTAGTCGCTGGGAGCCAAATCTGGCGAATACGGTGGATGTGGGAGCAATTCGAAGTTCAGTTCATGTAGTTTTGCCATTGTTTTGATTGACTTGTGACACGGTGCGTTGTCTTGATGAAACAAAATTTTTTTCTTTGCCATATGCGGTCGTTTCTTTGCAATTTCGGCCTTCAAACGCTCCAATAACGCTATATAATATTCACTGTTGATGGTATTTCCTTTCTCAAGATAGTCGATGAATATTACACCACGCACATCCCAAAATACCGAGGCCATAACCTTTCCAGCCGATTGTTGTGCTTTCGGGCGCTTTGGACGAGGTTCACCAGTTGCTGTCCACTCAGATGACGATCGTTTTGATTCCGGAGTGAAGTGATGGATCCATGTTTCATCCATTGTCACATATCGACGCAAAAATTCCGGTTTGTTACGTTTAAACATGGCCAAACACTGCTCAGAATCATCAACACGTTCTTGTTTTTGATCAACAGTGAGCAAACGCGGCACCCACTTTGAACAGAGCTTTCTCATAGTCAAATGCTCATGCAATATAAAGCCAACACGTTCTTTTGATATCTTTACGATGTCAGCTAACTCACGCAACTTCACTTTTCGATCATTCAAAACGATTTTATGGATTTTTTTGATGTTTTCTGGTGTTACCGCCTCATTTGGACGTCCACTGCGTTCTGCATCATCGGTGTCTCTACGACCACGTTTGAAGTCAGCAAACCAACGTTTTATTGTTGTTTCTGATGGAGCGGAGTCCCCATAACACTTTTCAAGCCATTGCTTCGCTTGAACGGTATTTTTTCCCATCAAGAAGCAGTGTAAAATTAAAACACGAAATTGTTTTTGATCCATTGTTTTGAAAATAACAAAAGTAGCGTCACTCTTAGCACAATAACTCACAAACTAATGAATAGAATATCATGAAATTTTAACAGCTGTCTTTTGAAGGTTAGTATTAACTGAAAAAAAGGTGACTGCAATAAAACTAGCGCCATCTATGTGTTAGGCCCGGGACTTTTCAGCCCATGTGTTAGCTATATTTTCCGTGGCAAAATAAAACCTCAAGAACCACTTGAAAACAAAACTACCGCTTCTGTAACGAGTGTAGACGAATCGATGCAGGCACTCGATTCCTGGTTATTTAATTCGAATGTAATGCAAGATTGAAAAAAAAAAACAATTAAGAAAACATAAACTAATAAACAAAAGTAGAACATTTCCAAAATAATACCCCGTTTATATAAATTTTAATAAGGTAAAATTGTTTGAGAAAAGGCGTAAATATTCTCTTATTTTGTTTGTAAACAGAATAAAGCCATAAAGCATGATACAACTTTAATTAAATTTGCAAAACAGTTCTGGTATTACAAAATCTAAATAATAATATCCCGAAAAAAAAAAAACAGTAAAATTATTCCGAGGATATTTTCCGCCTATAAATTCTATAAAATTATTCTGGGTATAGAAATTATTAAGCGCATATTTTCTTTAAAAAAAAAATCTAGAAAAAGCCGATACATCTACCTAGTGCTTTTATTTTAGCAAAAAATCATATGAGAGAGCATAGTACAGTTATTTTCGTTTTCAATTATCGATTCCGTCCTTATGTGGTTATATACGAGTAGCGCCCGTATTTCTTACGTCAATGATATTGCTTCGACCTGGCTCTTATATCATTCCTCGAAGTATAGGTTTTGGTATGAATACATTCCGTACTTTATTAATAGAATACATTCCGTATTTTATTAATATCTGTAAGTTCTCTTTTCACGCGAACTCTTTGTAAAATTTCTTCATTTAATACGTGAGCCGTCCAGGGAATACACAGTGGTCTGCAAAGTATCCGCAATCAGAAGCTTCAACTCAAATAAGCGACACCACAGAGTATAATGAATGGGCAATGCAGTATTTCCCTTCTGGCCATCGAATGTCCGTCCAGTGGCAGATTTCCATAAAGGAGGAATTTATTTAATATAAAAAAGCGTTTTTTTTTTGTATAACCAATTCTCTCGTCTACGTCTTCATCACGGTTATTCCTTTGGTTACCATTTTAATTGGATTTCAAGGTACATAACATAAATGTATGTGACGACAATATACAAAAAAAAACATATAAAGGGTTTATGTTATCTCTCTCCTTTTTAATTAAGTAAAGTGCCTTTTCGAATATTTATTGAAGCTATATATTGGGTAAAGTTAAATACACTTCGTTGAGCTTCATTACGCGTGTTTCTATTATTTGTGCTCCGCTTCAATAGCACGTATTGTTTTTTCGGCCTTTCTGAATAATTAGTCTCCGGTAATTTTGGAGGCAACATTGCAATGACAGGAAGAGATTTGGGGATATACAGATTTTGCTGTATAAGTTGCAGTTTTTTACGGGTTCAGCACATGTACTAAGGGGTAGTCCCTAAAGAGCTACAGGGGGAACGTGTGTGCAAAAACAGCGATTCACATTGGTTTTAAACTGCTGCAAATTATCATCATCATTATCATCAGCTTATACTGTCCACTGCTAAACGAAAGCTTCCCTCAAGTCTTGCCACTTTTTAGTGTTCCGTACGGAACACTTATAAGATCACTTCGGTGTCTGTCTGTCTGTCTGTCCGTCAGACACACCCGATTTTCTCCGAAACTATTTGACATAGACAGTTGAAATTTGGTACTAATGTATAAATTGATGGCCTCATCACAGCCGTGTAGTTTTGAAAGTTAAATTTTGACTTAAGGGGTTAATTTTGGGGGGTGAGATCGGAAGTGAAAAAAATTTTTTTTTACTAGGTCATCGAATGTAATGAAAGCTTGTGAAAACACGAGTAAAAAATGTATATATAATGTAATACTTGCGCGCACTTTTCTTTGTGTTATTTTTAAAAAAATCGCGAAAAATCGCTGTTCCCCGCCTTATCTCGAAAAGTACTTATCAAAAAATTTTGAAAAAATTCTGGAATATTCTCCACGGGCTGTAGATTGATCGAAAATTATCACGAGTGCATTACCTTTAATAATTTATCTGGTATATAAAAAAAAAAACAAAAAATTCAAGGTCATCAGATTTCAGTAAAGATTGGAAACAAACTTTGTTGAAAACTCATTTGGGGTGTGTTTTGTGAAGTCACTGATCATTTTATACCTCTGTAACAATTTTTTTTGTTTTAAAAGCAATCAACGTACGGAACACTAATTGCGCAAGTTCGACTTGCACTTGACCGGTTTTATTTTTTCTGTTTTGGGCCGCTTGTACCCAATTTTCAGTCACTCTTTTCAAATCATCAGTCCACCGACTTGGTGGTCTACCTTTACTCCGATAGGGTTCGAATCTTGATCGCCTGGTCTTTTGAAAGAAAAAACTCGAATTTATTTGCTAGACGTTTGGTAAGTGTTTTCGTGAATAACTTGTATACATGGCTCAGGAGGCGAATGGGTCGAGGGTTTGTAAGGTCTGAAGTATCCCTTTTTATGCATGATGACAATAATTGCATTATTCCAGTTATTCCTTCCCGGAGGCATTTATTGAATAACATTTTAAGTGATTTGATAATTTGTTGTCCTTCTTGTTTAATTGTCGCTACTACAATATTGTCTTCACCAGGAGCTTTGTTATTTTTCATATCCTTCTTCTGTGATGTCTGGGATATCGTCCGACCCCTGATTTAGGACTTTTGGTATGTTGATTTATGTTCTATTATCTTGTAAGGTATATGATTGTTGATACAATAATTCGATGATCTGAAAAATATCTCTTCTGTTTGTTATTACATTACCATGCATATCCTTAATCTTGCATATGTCTTTCCTTCCCATTGTGTTCTTCCTTCTCAAGACTTTTAAGCTTTTAGTCTGTTCTACAAGGTTTTTAATTTCTTCTGCATTTTTTTGTCTTTTATCGTTTCTCATTTCCCCCGATATCTCTCTATTTATAGTTTTGTATTCATCTGTAGTCTTATCTACCATTTCTCTTCTTTGCTTCATTACCTGTTTTACTCTTTGATTTAATTTATGTTCTTTTTGTTGTTTTGGGCAAGTTTTGTCAATGGCGTTTTCTATACCATTTTTGATGTTTTCAAATATATCATCTGCAAATTATACTTGATGGAAAACGTAATCTTGGGCTATTAATTTCAACGGAATGAGGGTCTCGATATAAAAGAATTTTTGAAAAGGTAGGGCGGGGAGCGACAAACTGAGCCTCATTCGAATGTGATGTATTAGTGCGGTATGTATTCCGAGCACGCATATACTACTCTATCATTGGTGTAATTGGAGCTGTGTATAGGATTAAAATTTGTTGTGACGTGTAAATCCTTCTAGTACGAAATAATATTCCCAATTTTTGGGAAGCTCTCTTTGCAATGGATGTAATATATTCATGCCAAGACATATCTGCTCCCAGGTTGACTGACGATGCTAGAGAAATAGAATGCTTCTATATAATTAGGTCAGGTTCGATAACGTCAACTTTTTTAGAAAAATTGTCGCCGGGATTTTTCCAGCGGGAAATTCTACTCGGTTTCTCTCACGCTCAGAAAGAATTTCTTTCAGGTCCTTGTTAAGTTGCATAACGTCCTATTGCCTGCAGATAAGAGCGTAACTTAGCCAGTAATCCGCCATGCCAGGGGTTCCCTAACTGTGCGTTGCAACGTCCTGCAGCGTCGCGGCGCTATCCTAGGGGAGTCGCGAGACGATAGGCACAGATTGTCTATACGCGACGTAATGAGCTAGTGCGCGGCGCGACACGGTCGCGCGTCTCATTAGCGACTCAGTACGCTCCCCTCCATTTCCCCGCGCTGCTGCGCTTTATTTATTCGTCGATTACAAGCGTTGATGAATGCAGTGTTTTGATTTCAAGTGTGTTGTATTTAATTTACGCGCGCGTATTCATTACTTAAAATAGATAACTTTATTCAAATAAATAGAAAACGTGTTGTAGACGCAGGAACGAGTAGAAAAGAAACTGTAGAAAAACGAAAAAAGTACAGAAATTATGATGACCAATATTTAGATTTTGGATTTACCTACGTTAGCAAAGGAAATATGGAACTTCCACAATGTGTTGTTTGTCATAAAGTGCTGGCAGCTGAAAGTATGCTTCCTAATAAATTGAAACGCCATTTAGAAGCAACTCGCAGTAATTTACAACGAAAGCCGCGAGATTTTTTTGCAAGAGAATTGCTAGAACTGAAACATCAGTCGACATCCTTATTTTCCAGAGCATCGATCCTTACAAAGCACTGTCCGCCTCTTACAAGGTCATTCACCGTATTGCCAAATGTAAGAAATCACATACGATTGCTGAAAATGACGGGGATGATTGGAAAATCGGCGACTAAAGAAATAAAAAATATTCTAACAATACGATTAGTCGTCGCATTTATGACATAGCTGACGACATTAATGAGTAAATTGTGGAAGATCTTTCTGGTTTATTTGGCACTGAATTGGATGAAGCGACAGTAATAACGACGCTCAATTAATAGTTATGTGCCGTACATCGAAGAAACAAATGTACGTGAGGATTTGTTATTTTGCAAAAAAATGACTGATACCGGTAAGGCTAGTGATGTGTTTGAAATCATATATTTATACGTTGAAGATAACATTCAATGGGAGAAGTGTGTTGGTGTGTGTACGGATGGAACTCGCGCGATGTCAGCGCGGACTTCTAGCTCTCATTAAAACCAAGGCTCCAAATGTAAAATGGACACATTGCGTCATACATAAGGAAGCCCTGGCTGCAAAAAATATTTCACCGGAATTAAATTTTGTGATGAATATCATTATCAAAGTGGTGGACTTCATAAAAACAAGACCTGTGAAGGCAAGATTTTTCCATAAGCTTTGTAAAGATTTGGGTGTCGAGCATAGATCTTTATTTTATTACTGTAACTCTCGTTGGTTGTCGAGAGGTAACGTACTCTCATGTGTGCACGAATGAAAAAATTAGTTGTACACGTATTTATCAACAGAACCGCATCGTGATGCAGAAAAGTTTAAAAATACTGGCTTCTTAATAAAATTGGCGTATCTTTGCGACATATTTGAGAAATTATATGTCCTTAATAAATCGTTGCAGGGAAACGAAACGCATATACTACAACTGACTGATAAAATTGCAGCGTTTCAAAAGAAGTTGCTGTTGTGGAAAAGAAAAATAGAAGAGGAGCAAGGAAATACTAAGTGTTTTCCTGTTTTGAAAGGCTTTCTGAAAGAAAAATCTATTCAAAATCTCGAGCCAAGTTTGCAATTGATATTTATTCAACACTTATTAACATTAAGCACTCATTTTAATAAATATTTTCCAGAGAATCTGAATCAATGCGACTGGATTAGAAACCCATTCCAATCAACCCCACCACCATCTACACTTTCAACAGCTGTTAGAACTATCTTATGATACGAGCCTCAAACCACGATTGGATAAAGACAAACTGTTTCAATTTTGGAGCAATGCATCCCAAGCATATCCTACTATCACTACTACGGTTTTGAGGGTTCTTTTATCATTTGCTACGTCGTACTTGTGCGAAACTAGCTTTTCTGCAGTTGCAGTAATCAAATCGAAGTACAGGTCACAATTAAATCTAGAAAAAGAAATGAGAGTAGCAATTTCAAAACTTCAGTCCCGATTTGCGAAGCTATACTCAGAAAAGCAAGCTTATCCTTCTCATTAATTGTATTGCCATGGTAAACGCGGTCGAATGCTTTGGATATATCAAGTGCAATCGCCCGAGATTCTCCAAAATATGGAATTGCATTGTCCTAACCTACAAAATTTTACTTATCTAAAATTAAAACTTACATGAAAACACAAATATTCAAAAAACATTTATTGTTAATAATTATTTTAATTATTTTCAGGGTGATTTTGTGGGTGCCTTTGGTTCATCGAATCTCGGTGACGTCTCACCAAATACGGCGGGTCCGAAATGTGTCAATACTGGCAACGACTGCGATTACCTTACCAGTACCTGCGATGGTGAAAATAAATGGTGCTACGCCCAGGGACCTGGCAAAGACCAGTTTGACAGTGCTGATATTATTGGTACTAGACTTTTTAAAAAAGCAATAGTAAGTGAACGATTTTGGAAATTATATGATTAATTTTGAAACTTTTATTAAAGAAAATGTATATCTGTTTAGCTTTTAACATATTTATGGAACAATGAGGAGATTGTTTACCATGAATGTTATCAAAAAACGACACTTAACATCCTTTTAAGGTAAAATTCTTACACTTTAAAACTGAACCTCTTAACAAAAACAATAGAGGTATTGAAAAAGTCCAGACATATTGAAATAAAATATAAGTGACTACTTGAGTTATTCTATCACCTTTAGTTACGCAATAGACTGTGAAATTCACATCTGCAAATGAATAATATACGAAGATTAAAGCGATTTTTTAGTTTTTCTACTACGAGTTTCCAGCTTTTTAATGCTCTGATATTAAGATTTATCCAATTCTGCAAAATAAGCGTTCATCTCAACATTCGAAGTGAATCTTCATCCAGCCAGCCATTTTTTGAGCTTTGGAGACAAGAAGTAATCACTAGGGGACAAATCGGACGAATAGGGTAAATATGCAACCACTTCGAAGCGAAGGTCAAGCAGTTTTTTACTAATAATTCTTAAGTGAAGGCGCATTATCCTGATGAAAAAGCATTTTTTGCCAGATGTGGATGTTTCGCCTGAATTTTCTTCTTCTTCTAGCCATTCTCTATCCTTTGGATATAGGCCTCTCTCGTGTGGTTCCATATGTCCCTGTTTTGAGCAATTCGTTACCAATGGAGCCCCGCTGATTTCTTAATATCATCATACCAACGTTGTTGAGGTCTGCCAGTACTTCTTTTCTCTCCCATGGTCTCCATCTGGTCACTTTTTAGCTGCAGTTATCAGTATTTTTGGCCAAATGGCCAGCCCAGTTCCACTTGAGGGAAGATATCCTCTCAATTATGTCGTGGACTCCTGTTTTTCTTCTGATCCAATCGTTTGGTTTGTAGTCCATAAGTGATATTTCTTTCAATTGCTCTTTGATCAACTTGCAATTCTCTAATAATTTTCCGGTCAGAACCCAGGTTTCGCTACCATATGTTGTTACTGGTAGAATGCATTCGTTACATACTTCACTTTCAAGTTTCAAAGGTACTTTGAACTGAAAGACTTGCTTCATTTTACCGTAAGCCGCCCATCCCAGGCGTATTCTTCGATTGACTTCCAGTTCTTAATTCGCTTTTCCGAGTGTAACCTCCTGTCTCAAATATACATACGAATCCAACCTTTCCACTTGTCGTCCGTGTATGGATATTGCGTTATTAATAATTGTTTGTTCGTTCGTCATGAATTTGGTTTTTGTGATGTTCATCTCTAAATTGACCTTTTTTTCTTCAGTTTGTAATTCTTAGGGCATTTCTTTCAATTCGATTTCATTTTCGGCAAAAAGTGCGATGTTATCAGCAGATCTAAAGTTGTTGAGTCTCTCTGCGGATCTGTTAAGTCCCCTGTTTTCCCAGTGAAGGCTCTTGAAGATATCTTCTAATACCAGGATGAATATTTTGGGTGATATGATGTGACCCTGTCTAACACCTCTCTTTATTTTTACTTCCTTGGTATCCTCGTGTAACCTCACTTTCAATTTTGATTGTTCATTGATTTTTGTCAGTATGCTAATATACCTTTGATCGACTCTTGCGTTTTTTATCGCTTTCTCAATTGCCCAGTATTCCACAGTGTTAAAGGCTTTTCGGAAGTCCTCAAGTGCCACCAGGCTCTTATTGTTCTTTGAGTTGATAATTTTCAAAGTTCTTGTCTAATCGATTTGTGATTATTCTCATGAATAGTTTGTATATTTGCGATAGAAGACTTATTGGCCTATAGTTCTCCAAATTGCTAGGATCTCCTTTTTTGTATTTACTGAAGAGTGTTTTAAGCTTTTTAATTGATGGCGATTCCCGTCTCTTAGCATTTCCGTTAGAATGCCGTATTCTCCTGTTGCTTTTCCATTTTTAATTTGGTTAACGTTTTGAATTTCTTCAACTTCGATGTCTGGTAGATACTCGGAACTGATAATACGAGGCTGGTTTGAAAAGTCCGTGCAAAGTCCGAGAGATGGCACCACCGGCGCGTATCGAGGTCATGTTTAGTTAGTAGCGTCTCTTGAATGAACGCACACCAAGTTTCAGCCATATCGGTCTATTTCTTTGTGTTTGGCATTCGTGTGAATCAAGGAAGTCGAGTGATTTTCAAGAAATGGACGAAAAAGAATTTCGTGTGGTGATTAAACATTACTTTATGAAAGGCAAAACGCCTCAGGAGACTAAAGAGAAGCTTGATAAACATTATGGTGACTCTGCACCTTCGATTAGAACAGTTTATAAGTGGTTTCAAAATTTTCGGACTGGCCATATGGGCACAAGTGACGCTGAACGTTCTGGACGGCCTGTGGAGGTTACGACTCCAGAAATCATTGATCAAATCCATGATATGGTGATAGATGACAGAAGAGTTAAGGTGCGTGAGATTGCTAGTGCTGTGGGCAGACACTAATGGATATTTTGCAGACTTGGACAAATCCTATTATTCGGAAGGGATCAACAAACTAGAACATCGTTGGACGAAGTGTATAAGCCTAAAAGGAGACTATGTCGAAAAATAAAAAAGGTTTACCCTAAACACATAAGTAGTTTTTATTTTTGCACGGACTTTTCAAACCAGCCTCGTATATAATGCAACGTCTCTCTGTCTGTCTTCACCTGTCCGTTAGTGCCCTTACCACTCGAGAACCACTTATCCGATTTAAGTGCTTTTTTATAAAACATACATGTGTTCTCTGTCCAGGTTATAGGATATTACGGGCGGCACAGGAAGCATCACTGTATGTCTGTGTGTGCCTACGTGGTTGCTCTATCTATAATATTTCCTTAAATTACCTACTAATGAACGCTTTGTATAGGTGTTTATTTTTATTATAGGAACTCTTAGTCAATGAATATTCGCAGGAACTCACTGGACCAATAAAGTATATTCACCAATGGGTGGACATGCCAAAGCAAGTTATTGAGGTGCAAAGGGATAATGGTAGCATAGAAACAGTGAGTTTTATATATATATATATATATATATATATATATATATATATATATATATATATATATATATATATATATATATATATATATGTGTGTGTGTGTAGTAGTGGTTTTTCGGGTATCCCGTGTTAGCTTAAAGTCCCTTGATGGACGGTTTCGCTGACATTTCGATGGAATCTTATCCATCTTTTTCAAAGCGTTGATCACTGGTCGGTGTCTTGGCGTTGAATGTCCAATTCAACGCCAAGACACCGACCAGTGATCAACGCTTTGAAAAAGATGGATGAGATTCCATCGAAATGTCAGCGAAACCGTCCATCAAGGGACTTTAAGCTAACACGGGATACCCGAAAAACCACTACTACACATATATATATATATATATATATATATATATATATATATATATATATATATATATATATATATATATATAGCAAAAAATATATTTAACGTCTATTTATTCTTCTATAAAGGTTTGAGAAGTACCTACTTTTCGCACATATTATCGCGTGAAAAGTTGAACCTTAAAAGGTTCTACGGTAAACTAAATTTTGCTTTAAGTCGTCTTCGTTTACATGCGTAAAGTGCTACTGTTCACACCTACCAAAAAGAATAATACTATTGTTAATTTTAAAAAACATAATAAAAGAAGTTCAGAAATTTAAATACAAAATGAGACGATGACTTATTATTACTCCATTAGCTAAAAGGATGTTATCCTGCCATGGGATACGGGTTCGCAGCGGGTACGACTGATGGCCCTGGTGCATTTGACTTCAAACAGGCTTCGACCACTTCAAATCCGTTTTGGAATTTGGTTAGAGATTTTATTTTTCCACCAACGCCTGAAGACATTGACTGCCAGTATCCTAAACCTATTTTAATGAACACTGGAAGAGTGAGTATTATTTTCACTACTTTTTTTTTTATCTATTTAACATTCATTTTAGCTTTAGAGTTATTTGAGCATTCCAAGCTGCACAGAAAATCTGACCTAAAGTATCAAATATTACAGTATTTTTCTTGCTTCATCTGAGACTGCAGTTAATTTTCTAGGAAGTAGCAATTTTAGAGGTGTAGAAGTTGACATTGGGAATGTGAGGAAAGAAATTAATTTTAAATTATAGGACATCGAAAAAGTATCGGGCCTTATGAAAGCTGGATGGCTTTAGATTCGCCCATTTCTAATCATTCTAATCAGATAATGATCATGCTGACGCAGCAAAAATTAAGAGGGCTGAAGGTGTAATGGTTCCATCAGGAAAATAGCAATTAGCCATCGAGAAAAACGGCATATAGTTAATTTAATAATAAATTTCATTTTAAATATGAGAAAAATAGTTTGAATTTGAAAAAAGTCCAATATTGTTTTGACAATCCAATATTGAATGATTTTCAGGGTTAATTTTCAACTTATATTCGTAGGGAGACCACTAAATAAATAATTTAATCATTGTTTGTTCTTGTAGCTAACATTTCCTTATTCATGGCAACCCAAAATAGTCTCGAACCAAATCGCCCTTCTAGGAAATTTTGCAATAATTGCCGTTCCCGGTGAATTCACAACCATGTCTGGCAGAAGAATGAGAGAATCAGTCCAAAAGGCCCTAATTGATAACGGTGCTGATAAATCCACAGAAGTAGTTTTGGCCGGACTTAGTAACACTTATACCAGTTACATTGCAACTTATGAAGAATATCAAGTAAGTTGTAAATTTGAGATTTTAAAGCTTCATAATTGATATGTAATCACTTGCAGTCCCAAAAGCCTTAAGAGTTGAATGAGACTTACGGACTAATCGGTCGATCCAATAATTCCAAACAAGCTGCAATGCTTTCGTAATGCAGCTGGGTTGAGAATAAAAATGGACAAAAATCTAATTTTGTTATATTTAAAAAAAAATAAATTTTGGGGGCAGGGGACTTAAGAACAATTTGTGGACACAAACTTTCAGAAACTTACAATTTTTGTAGCAAAAATTCTTCACGATACTGTAAATTGTAAGAAAAAATGACGATCATTCCTGAGTGTCAGTTATGTGGTTTAATGTCTTCATATACCAGTTTATTTACGTCCAAAGATTTGGTATGCCGATTTAGAGCGTAAGCCACAAATTTATTAAATTATATAATTGAAGTGTCCGTTACTTTGTGACAGTACATTTTAAATTTCTAAATGAAATGAAACGAATTACTTTGTATTTTGGATGGTTGTAGCTTCTACTTGATGGAAATTCATTATAAGTATATAATAAAAGACTGTTTTTAGTCAATTTCCACTGGTTTATTTAAATTGCGATGATGCGTTTCGCTGTCGATGCAGCTTCTTCAGATCTACATTTTATACTGTCAAGTTAGGTTTAATGTTCACAATTTTATGTAATATCTTAATTATAATATTACACCTAATTAAATTACATTGATAGTATTGTAAAACCCACACAGATTTGGAATTAGGAGAATAAATTCAATAACGGTGAATTGCTTAAATCTACCTGGTCGTTGAGTAAAGTACCTGTAGTCCTTAATCAATTTATTTGCATTGTCTCTAAAAGGTTTAGTTTTAAACCTTTTTGTTGGGTGTGTAAAATTTTTAAATTCTTGTTAAATGTGTGCTTTTCTGTTAAAAGTTGATTAGCATATGTTGAATTAGATTTTCTATGGATGAAACTTTTTTCGTGTTCTGTAATTCTTTCTATAAATGTACGTCCAGTTTTGTCCTGTGTATGTTTTAGGACATGACCCACATGTTAATTGATATACCCCTGATTTATTGTCTTTATTGATTTGTGGTTTGTAGTTTTTAAGATATTTCCCTATCATATTGTTAGTCTTGTAAGCTATGTTGATATTTTTTTGATTTAAAATTTCCCCAGTTTTTCCGTTGGTTTGCCGAAATAGGTTAAGCATTTAAATGTGGCATTTCTGTCCTTAAAACGTGGGTATATTTCTGAGATTGCCTTGTTTCTAAGTTTTTTCCTAACGATATTATTGATTAAAGTAACCGAATAACCGTTGTTAACGGTTACTTGTTTTATGTAGTTTAATTCTTTAGTAAAATTTTCCTCTGGTAAGAGGATATTAGTTAGTCTATGTATAAAACTATGATAAGTTGCGAGTTTATGATGGTTAGGGTGGTGAGAACTATTGTGAATTGTGGTATCTGGATGACAAGGTTTGTGAAATATTGCAAATTCATGTTTTTTCCTGATTGTTAAGTTTAGGAAATTGATCTTCCCTTCGACTTCTTCTTCCATTGTAAAACTGATATTTCTATGTAAAGAATTAATATACTGTAAAAAGTGAGTTAATTGTCTGTCCGTACCTGTAAAGCATACAATTATATCGTCTACGTATCGATACCAGTATAGGCAATTACTACTATTGTTGTTATGGTTGTTAAATATCATTGTTTCAATACTGTCCATGAAAATTTCGGCAAGTAATGGACTTAATGGACTCCCCATAATTAACCCTTCCTTACTATTGTAGAATGTGTTGTTAAATGAAAAATAATTTTGTCTTAGGCAAGTTCTTAATAAATTAATTTTGTCCATTTTTATAACTTCATTTACTTGTTTTTAGTGTTCCGTACGGAACACTTATAAGATCACTTCGGTGTCTGTCTGTCTGTCTGTCTGTCACACCCGATTTTCTCCCAAACTATTTGACATAGAAAGTTGAAATTTGGTAATAATATAGGAATTGATGGCCTCATCAGAGCCATGTAGTTTTTTGAGAGTCAAATTTTGACTTAAGGGGTTAGTTTTGGGGGGTGAAATCGGAAGTAAAAAAAAAAATTTTTTACTAGGTCATCGAGTGTGGTGTCAAATGAAAGCTTGTGAAAACACGAGTAAAAAATGTATATATAATGTAATACTTGCGCGCACTTTTCTCTGTATTATTTTTAAAAAATCGCGAAAAATCGCTGTCCACCCGCCTTATCTCGAAAAGTACTTATCAAAAAATTTTGAAAAAATTTTGGAATATTCTCCACGGGGTGTAGATTGAACGAAAATTATCACGAGTGCATTACTTGTAATAATTTATCTGGTATACAAAAAAAAAAACAGAAATTTCAAGGTCATCAATTTTCAGTAAAGATTGGAAATAAACTTTGTTAAAAACTCGTTTGGGGTGTGTTTTGTGAAGTCACTGATCATTTTATACTTTCGTTACAACATTTTTTATTTTAAAAGAAATCGACGTACGGAACACTAATTGCGCAAGTTCAACTTGCACTTGACCGGTTATTTTTTGGGGCAGAGGACTTAAGAACAATTTGTGGACACAAACTTTCAGAAACTTACAATTTTTTGTAGTAAAAATTCTTCATGATACTGTAAATTGTAAGAAAAAATGACGATTATTCCTGAGTGTCAGTTATGTGGTTTAATGTCTTCATATACCAGTTCATTTACGTCCAAAGATTTGGTATGCCGATTTAGAGCGTAAGCCACAAATTTATTAAATTATATAATTGAAGTGTCCGTTACTTTGTGACAGTACATTTTAAATTTCTAAATGAAATGAAACGAATTAATTTGTATTTTGGATGGTTGTAGCTTCTACTTGATGGAAATTCATTATAAACTATATAATAAAAGACTGTTTTTTTCGTCAATTTTCACTGGTTTATTTAAATTGCGATGATGCGTTTCGCTGTCGATGCAGCTTCTTCAGATCTACATTTTACACTGTCAAGTTAGGTTTAATATTCACAGTTTTATATAATTTCTTAATTATAATATTACACCTAATTCAATTACATTGATAGTATTGGGAAATCCACACAGATTTGGAGTTAGGAGAATAAATTCAATAATGGTGAATTGCTTAAATCTACCTGGTCGTTGAGTAAAGTACCTGTAGTCCTTAATCAATTTATTTGCATTGTCTCTAAAAGGTTTAGTTTTAAACCTTTTTGTTGAGTGTGTAAAATTTTGAAATTCTTGTTAAATGTGTGATTTTCTGTTAAAAGATGGTTAGCATATGTTGAATTAGATTTTCTATGGATGAAACTTTTTTCGTGTTCTGTAATTCTTTGTATAAATGTACGTCCAGTTTGTCCTATGTATGTTTTAGGACATGACCCACATGTTAATTAATATACCCCTGATTTATTGTCTTTATTGATTTGTGGTTTGTAGTTTTTAAGATATTTCCCTATAGTATTGTTAGTCTTGTAAGCTATGTTGATATTTTTTTGATTTAAAAATTTCCCCAGTTTTTCCGTTGGTTTGCCGAAATAGGTTAAGCATTTAAATGTGGTATTTCTGTCCTTAAAATGTGGGTATATTTCTGAGATTGCCTTGTTTCTAAGTTTTTTCCTAACGATATTATTGATTAAAGTAACCGAATAACCGTTGTTAACGGTTACTTGCTTTATGTAGTTTAATTCTTTAGTAAAATTTTCCTCTGATAAGAGGATATTAGTTAGTCTATGTATAAAACTATGATAAGCTGCGAGTTTATGTTGGTTAGGGTGGTGAGAACTATTGTGAATTGTGGTACCTGTATGACAAGGTTTGTGATATATTACAAATTCATGTTTTTTCCTGGTTTTACTGATTGTTAAGTTTAGGAAATTGATCTTCCCTTCGACTTCTTCCATTGTAATACTGATATTTCTTTGTCAAGAATTAATATACTGTAAAAAGTGAGTTAATTGTCTGTCCGTACCTGTAAAGCATACAATTATATCGTCTACGTATCGATGCCAGTATAGACAATTATTACTTTTGTTATTATGGTTGTTAAATATCATTGTTTCAATACTGTCCATGAAAATTTCGGCAAGTAATGGACTTAATGGACTCCCCATAATTAACCCTTCCTTACTACTGTAGAATGTATTGTTAAATGAAAAATAATTTTATCTTAGGCAAGTTTTTAATAAATTAATTTTGTCCATTTTTATAACTTCATTTACTTTGTTTTTAGTGTTCCGTACAGAACACTTATAAGATCACTTCGGTGTCTGTCTGTCTGTGTGTCGCACCCGATTTTCTCCCAAACTATTTGACATAGAAAGTTGTAATTTGGTAATAATATAGGAATTGATAGCCTCATCAGAGCCATGTAGTTTTGAGAGTTAAATTTTGACTTAAGGGGTTAGTTTTGGGGGGTGAAATCGGAAGTGAAAAAAAAAAATTTTACTGGGTCATCGAGTGTGGTGTCAAATGAAAGCTTGTGAAAACACGAGTAAAAAATGTATATATAATGTAATACTTGCGCGCACTTTTCTTTGTATTATTTTTAAAAAATCGCGAAAAATCGATGTCCACCCCGCCTCGACCTCGCCTATCTCGAAAAGTACTTATCAAAAATTTTGAAAAAATTCTGGAATATTCTCCACGGGGTGTAGATTGAACGAAAATTATCACGAGTGCATTACCTTTAATAATTTATCTGGTATATAAAAAAAAAAACAGAAATTTCAAGGTCATCAATTTTCAGTAAAGATTGGAAATAAACTTTGTTGAAAACTCGTTTGGGGTGTGTTTTGTGAAGTCACTGATCATTTTACACTTCCGCTACAACATTTTTTATTTTAAAAGCAATCAACGTACGGAACACTAATTGCGCAAGTTCAACTTGCACTTGACCGGTTATTTTTTTGGGGCAGAGGACTTGAGAACAATTTGTGGACACAAACTTTCAGCAACTTACAATTTTTGTAGCAAAAATTCTTCACGATACTGTAAATTGTAAGAAAAAATGACGATTATTCCTGAGTGTCAGTTATGTGGTTTAATCTCTTCATATACCAGTTCATTTACGTCCAAAGATTTGGTATGCCAATTTAGAGCGTAAGCCACAAATTTATTAAATTATATAATTGAGGTATCCCTTACTTTGTGACGGTACATTTTAAATTTCTAAATGAAATGAAACGAATTACTTTGTATTTTGGATGGTTGTAGCTTCTACTTGATGGAAATTCATTATAAGTATATAATAAAAGACTGTTTTTTTCGTCAATTTGCACTGGTTTTATTTAAATTGCGATGACGCGTTTCACTGTCGATGCAGCTTCTTCAGATCTACATTTTACACTGTCAAGTTAGGTTTAATATTCACAGTTTTATATAATTTTCTTAATTATAATATTACACCTAATTCAATTACATTGATAGTATTGGGAAATCCACACAGATTTGGAGTTAGGAGAATAAATTCAATAATGGTGAATTGCTTAAATCTACCTGGTCGGTGAGTAAAGTACCTGTAGTTCTTAATCGATTTATTTGCATTGTCTCTAAAAGGTTTTAAAACCTTTTTGTTGAGTGTGTAAAATTTTGAAATTCTTGTTAAATGTGTGATTTTCTGTTAAAAGATGATTAGCATATGTTGAATTAGATTTTCTATGGATGAAACTTTTTCGTGTTCTGTAATTCTTTGTATAAATGTACGTCCAGTTTTGTCCTATGTATGTTTTAGGACATAACCCACATGTTAATTGATAAACCCCTGATTTATTGTCTTTATTGATTTGTGGTTTGTAGTTTTTAAGATATTTCCCTATAGTATTGTTAGTCTTGTAAGTTATGTTGATATTTTTTTGATTTAAAAATTTCCCCAGTTTTTTCCGTTGGTTTGCCGAAATAGGTTAAGCATTTAGATGTGGTATTTCTGTCCTGAGATTGCCTTGTTTCTAAGTTTTTTCCTAACGATATTATTGATTAAAGTAACCGAATAACCGTTGTTAACGGCTACTTGTTTTATGTAGTTTAATTCTTTAGTAAAATTTTCCTCTAATAAGAGGATATTAGTTAGTCTATGTATAAAACTATGATAAGCTGCGAGTTTATGATGGTTAGGGTGGTGAGAAACTATTGTGAATTGTGGTATCTGTTTGACAAGGTTTGTGATATATTGCAAATTCATGTTTTTTTCCTGGTTTTTACTGATTGTTAAGTTTAGGAAATTGATTTTCCCTTCGACTTCTTCTTCCATTGTAAAACTGATATTTCTATGTAAAGAATTAATATACTGTAAAAAGTGAGTTAATTGTCTGTCCGTACCTGTAAAGCATACAATTATATCGTCTACGGATCGATATCGGTATAGACAATTATTACTATTGTTATTATGGTTGTTAAATATCATTGTTTCAATACTGTCCATGAAAATTTTGGCAAGTAATGGACTTAATGGACTCCCCATAATTAACCCTTCCTTAATATTGTAGAATGTACTGTTAAATGAAAAATAATTTTGTCTTAGGCAAATTTTTAATAAATTAATTATGTCCATTTTTATAACTTCATTTACTTTGTTTTTTGTTAATAGGTTCTCTATTAAAATTATCGTTTCGTCTGGGGGAACACTTGGAAATAAGTTTTTGACATCGAAAGAGACTAATTTAGAATTATCTGGTATTGTTATATTCTTTACTTTATTCACGAGTTCGTATGACTTTTTGATACTACATTTAGGTTCAAATTTCGTATGATATTTGAAATAAATCAATTAAAACGGATGACGGCTTATATGCTGGAGTAGCATATAAGAGGTCATCCTTTTTAATTGATTAGCTCATTTTTTACAGTATATTAATTCTTTACATAGAAATGTCAGTTTTTACAATGGAAGAAGAAGTCGAAGGGAAAATCAATTTCCTAGACTTAACAATCAGTAAAACCAGGAAAAAATATGAATTTGCAATATATCACAAGCCTTATCATACAGATACCACAATTCACAATAGTTCTCACCACCCTAACCATCATAAACTCGCAGCTTATCATAGTTTTATACGTAGACTAACTAATATCCCCTTATCAGAAGAAAATTTTACTAAAGAATTAAACTACACAAAACAAGTAGCCGTTAACAACGGTTATTCGGTTACTTTAATCAATAATATCGTTAAGAAAAAACTTAGAAACAAGGCAATCTCCGAAATATACCCACATTTTAAGGACAGAAATACCACATTTAAATGCTTAACCTATTTCGGCAAACCAACGGAAAAACTTTGAAAATTTTTAAATCAAAAAAATATCAACATAGCTTACAAGACTAACAATACTATAGGGAAATATCTTAAAAACTACAAACCACAAATCAATAAACACAATAAATCAGGGGTATATCAATTAACATGTGGGTCATGTCCTAAAACATACATAGGACAAACTTTACGTAGATTTATACAAAGAATTACAGAACACGAAAAAAGTTTCATCCATAGAAAATCTAATTCAACATATGCTAATCATCTTTTGACAGAAAATCACACATTTAACAAGAATTTCAAAATTTTACACACTCAACAAAAAGTTTTAAAACTAAACCTTTTAGAGACAATACAAATAAATCGATTAAGGACTACAGGTACTTTACTCAACGACCAGGTAGATTTAAACAATTCACCATTATTGAATTTATTCTCCTAATCTGTGTGGATTTTCCAATACTATCAATGTAATTTAATTAGGTGTAATATTATAATTAAGAAATTATATAAAACTGTGAATATTAAACCTAACTTGACAGTGTAAAATGTAGATCTGAAGCAGCTGCATCGACAGCGAAACGCGTCATCGCAATTTAAATAAACCAGTGGAAATTGACTAAAAACAGTCTTTTATTATATAGAATTACTTTGTTATTTGTCACTTATTTTTTATTTATTTGCTACTGCAGCTTCGTAGGTTTTTTGCATTATCAAGCTTGATAATGTAGAAAACCTACGAAACTGCAGTAGCAGATAAATAAAAAATAAGTGACAAATAACAAAGTAATTCGTTTCATTTCATTTAGATGTTTCAGTGTAATGAGCCTAATAAAAGATGAATTCATGTACATTCTTCTACTTTTCATCATATTTTTATTCCTCCAATGTGATACCTTAAAACATTATTTTTTACACAAAATAACTCTTAAAGAAAACAACAAAGAAAGATTTTTTTTAATTCAGTAGAGGAGAGCTTAGTTTATACGTGCCAGGAATACTATCTTAAGTATTTTATTGTGGGCTACAGTTTCATCAAAGGCTTTTTTCATTGTCGTAAAGTCAGGAATTAGAAACACATTATGGTCATACTGAGGTTACTGTTTAGGCGAATGGAAAGGTCGGAGAGGATATTATCCAAGCACTAACGGATTGGTTCTACGCCTTTCATTGTATCGTTCTATGCATCTCAACTTTTATCGGAGAATTAACAAAATGGTTTAATTTCCGAGATTAGGCATTTTGGTTTATCAAAATGAGAGTTTTCAGTAAATTGATTCAAATTTGCTATTCAAATTAGAGAAGTTGGGTGATTTAAAATTCTTTAAAGTTTGTCAGAAATAGTATTAAAGGATGATAAATTAAATATAAATAAGGGAAAAACAATGTCGAGGTCAAATTGTTCAACTTGTTAAATTTTCAAGAAAGTTCTAATTGAAGATTACCGCAGGATTCTACATTTTAAATATATTTTAACAAATTACTTTTTTATCACAAAATTTTGAATTTCTGAATTGTTTATGCTAGAGTTATTAAATTCTTATAGGGTAGTCTCCTTTGATGGGGTGATTCTGTCGTACTAACGAGACCATTAGATGGAAGAAACTAATGTATAGTAGCGAAAAAGCGCGACAGTATTTCCTCCAAGTTTTTGTTAGGTATTCACTTCACAGATATTGGCGAGTCTAGAATTAGGATGGAATAACCATATAAAATTTCATGATATAAAACTATTACTGCACAATCTCATATTTGGTGCGAACCCAAAGTTTCTGGACTAGCGGTATAACGATGATGATGATGAGTTTAGGGAGGTTGGGCCCGTCGATATCAATGATCATTTGGCGCCTTAATTTGTTTTATATGATCATATCGAGTTCTTTGAGGAATTTTTGGATTTCATCTTTTTAGTGTTCCGTACGGAACACTTATACAGTCCCTGGCCAAATTATTAGACGCACTGTATTTTTTTTTTAGTAATTTTATGTTTCTTAAGAGTTTTTATGCAATAATGGTATATTTAAACTACAATATTATTAATTTTTTATTTAAAAGAATTGTTGTAGACTACATATTTGTGTTTATTTTTAACATATGGCAACACTGTGTTGACAAAGTGATACATGACCGTAAATAAGTACAAACCTGTATCAGTCGCGATCGGAATCGAGTCAGTTACGGACGTGTTTCTGTGTTTTTATGGACTGTGATTGTTTGTTTAACAGTTTTATACTACTCAGTTATTAGTTTATTTTGTATGCAGTGTTTTAAAAAAGTAATTGGACTATTTTCATTATGGGTAGAAAAGGCGATCTTTCACCACGTAAAAAAGCTGAAGTGAAGGCCCTTGTGATTGCGAAAACATTTACAAACCGAGAAATATCACGAAGATTGGAGGTTTCTGAAGCTAGTGTACGACGCATAAAAAAGAAAATTGAGTCAGGGAAGGAATTAAGCCCGAAAAAAAGAAAGAAAAGATGCGGTAGAAAACCAGTTTTCACTCCACGATCAGAGAGATGTTTGAAGAAAATTTGTGTAGAAAACAGATTTGCTACCACAAAGGTAATAAAATCACAACTCCAGGATGCTAGCGTAAATGCTTCTGAGCGCACTGTTCGAAGAAAATTGAAAGAATTAGATTTTAAGGCTTGTCGCCCCGCCAGGAAGCCCAAGTTAACAGCTGCAATGAAAGCAAAGCGCCTGAAGTGGGCCAAACAATGGCAAGACAAAGATGTGGACTTCTGGAGATCGGTAAGATACAGCAATTTAATCAATAATTGATACATTATTATCATTTTCAGTTAAATAAAGCAAATAAACATGGAAGTTTATATATTTTTCCTATTTTTGACAGGTCTGCTTCAGTGACGAAAGCACATTCGAAATTTTGCAGAATAAAGCTCAGTATGTGCATCGTCGTCATGGAGAAAAGTTTCATCCTGATTATGTCGTCCCGACGGTTAAACATCCCACCAAAGTGATGATTTGGTCAGTCATCAGCGGCAAGGGCACTGGACGTCTGTACGTCATCAAAGGAATAATGAGGCAAGATCAGTACAAAGATGTATTACAAAATCGGTTGATTCCGCAGCTCAGAGAATGGTTTCCAAATGGGGAACCATTCACTTTCATGCAAGATGGAGCTCCCTGCCACACTGCTCGGTCTGTTAAAGCTTTTTTGGCAGAAAAAAATATCCCTCTGTTGGACTGGCCGGGTATGAACCCCATTGAAAATGTGTGGGAGCTGATGAAAAGAGAAGTGGCTAAAGATGTGATTACCAAGAAAACCCAGCTCCTAGAAAAGATTATTCATGTGTGGAATCATCATCCTCAAATGCAGGAGACAGTACAATCTTGCATTGATAGCATGCCGAGCAGAATTAAAGCTTTGATAGCGGCTAAAGGTGGCTCAACTAAATATTGACTTTTACTAACATTAATTTCACTTTTCTTTAAAACTTAATAAACTTATGCTTTTCTAAATTAATGCTGTTTTATTTATGTCAAATAAATAGGTAATTGATTGGATAATATAAAAATAAAAAACAAATCAATTTAAAATAATAAAACGGTACAATATTACTCGGTAATTAATATTTTACATGAAATCTTGCAGTGCGTCTAATAATTTGGCCAGGGACTGTAAGATCACTTCGGTGTCTGTCTGTCCGTCTGTCACACCCGATTTTTTCCAAAACTATTTGTCATAGAAAGTTGAAATTTGGTAATAATATAGGAATTGATGGCCTCATCAGAGCCATGTAGTTTTGAAAGTTAAATTTTGACTTGAGGGGTTAGTTTTGGGGGGTGAAATCGGAAGTGAAAAAAAAATTTTTTTACTAGGTAATCGAGTGTGATGTCAAATGAAAGCTTGTGAAAACACGAGTAAAAATATATATATAATATAATACTTGCGCGCACTTTTCTTTGTATTATTTTTAAAAAATCGCGAAAAATCGCTGTCCACCCGCCTTATCTCGAAAAATACTTATCAAAAAATTTTGAAAAAATTCTGGAATATTCTCAACGTGGTGTAGATTGAGCGAAAATTATCACGAGTGGATTACCTTTAATAATTTTTCTGGTATTTAAAAAAACCAAAATTTCAAGGTCATCAGATTTCAGTAAAGATTGGAAACAAACTTTGTTGAAAACTCATTTGGGGTGTGTTTTGTGAAGTTACTGATCATTTTATACTTCCGTTACAACATTTTTTATGTTAAAAGTAATCAACGTACGGAACACTAATTGCGCAAGTTCAATTTGCACTTAACCGGTTATTTTAATTTGTATGAATTAATTGTCTGGATTAAAGTAGAGGGGATATTATGCTTTGCTCTGATGTTTTGTAAGTGATCAGCCTCAAATATGTGTTTAACTGTCAATGGAGAATTACAAGTACAAAATAACCGGTCAAGTGCAAGTTTCTATCTTTCCCAGTCTCCATCTGTTAGACCCCTGTCCTTCATAGCCTCGTCCACATCGTCTCTCCACGATCGTCTGGGTCTTCCTCTTTTTCTTCTCCCTATAGGGCTCCACTCCGTTATTTTCTTTATCCACCTATTATCTTCGCTTCGTCTTATGTGTCTATAGCATTTTAATCATTTCTCTTCAATGGTGTTTATTGCGTTCTCTTTGATGTTCATTCAGCTTCTTATTTCTTCATTTGTTTCTCTCCATACGTGTCACTCTACAACATCTTGTCCAATACTCCATCTCTACCGCGTTA
The DNA here is from genome assembly GCA_019049505.1 of Pachyrhynchus sulphureomaculatus. Lineage (NCBI taxonomy): Eukaryota > Metazoa > Arthropoda > Insecta > Coleoptera > Curculionidae > Pachyrhynchus > Pachyrhynchus sulphureomaculatus. Next base: position 130,551,181 of record CM032452.1, on the reverse strand, counting down.
ATTTTAGATTTATTTCTTTTGTGATCGTCCATGTTTCTGACCCGTATGTCATTATTGATTTGTATATACGTGTTTTGTTTCTCTTTGTAATGTGCTTGTCCCATAGGATCGAATTTAATTGTCTTATGCATGTCCGTGTTTGTCCTAATCTAGCTTTAATCTCTTCTTCTGATGTTGCGTTTCTTGAAATGATGGTTCCTAAATATTTAAATCTATCGATTCCTCTGATTATTGTTTCGTTATCAACTTCTAGATTCTCCACGTTTCCCTCCTTTGTTGTTAGATATTCCGTTTTAATCAACGTTTATTGCTAATCCTGCTTTAGTATATTCTTCTTTCAGTTTTCTTACCATATAACTGAGGTCTTCCTCATCTTGCGCTATGATTACTTGGTCGTCTGCGAAACTTAAGAGTATATAAGTAATCTTCTCGTATTGGGACTCCCATTCCACTGCATTTTTGCTTCCATTTTTTTAATGTTTGTTCGAGGTATATTTTGAATAGGGTGGGGGATGTAGAGCATCCTTGTAATAGGCCTTTTGATGTTTGGAGTCTCTTCCATATTTTAAGTCCTATTTTTATGTTCACTGTGTTGTTTTCGTCGAGAGCTTTTACTGCGTATATTAGTTCTTTGTCAATGCCTATTTCTTTCATTGCGTTCCATAATCTTCGTCTTGGTACTGATTCATAGGCCTTTCTTATATCCATGAAGGCGAAATGAACTTCCCTATTCTTTGCCAGTTTATTTCCATTGTTTGTTTTAAAGTGTATATGTGGTCTATACATGATTTATCCGGCCGTAAAGCCTGCTTGGTCTTCTCCAATCTTTTCTTTTATATTTTCCTCTATGATATTTTTAATAATTTTTCCATACAAACGTCCCATACTCGATATTATGCTTAGGCCTCTATAGTTTGTGCATGTTCTGCAGTCTCCCTTTTAAAATATAGATACTATATAGGCTTTTGACCATTCCTCTGGTATTTTTTCTCCATTTATCGCTCTGTGGAACATGTTTCTCAGCATTCGATGTAATTTATTAGACCCGTACTTAATCATTTCATTTACCACACCGCCAGGCCCTGCAGATTTATTATTTTTGAGTGTTTTTATTGTCTTCTTTACTTCTTCATAGCTTAGTTCTATCTCTTTTTTTTCTTTATTCTGTTCTTCTTCAGGGTTCTCTTCATGGAATTCTTGTCTGTCTTCTGTTAGCAGCTTCTTATAATATTCTTCCCACTTGCTTTCTGGGATATACTCTATATACATCTTCTCTTTATTGTTGGTCCTTAATGCTTTAATTATTCTCCATGACTCTGTGCTTCTAGTTCCTCCTATATACTGTTCTACATGTTCGCACGATTTTTCCCATCTCTCGTTCTTTTCTTTGTTTATTATCCTCCTCGTTTCTGCATTTTTCTCTTTATATTTCTGTAGATCTTCTTCTGATTTTGTATTCAGCCATTTTTCATGTAGTCTTTTTTTCTCCTTTATAGATTCTTTGGTTTTTTCACAGATTCTAATTTTATGTTTCTTATTTTCGTTGTCTTCTTTACCTAATGCTTCTAGGGCGCCTGTTTGATGCATTCTTTTATGTGGTCATACATCTGTTGAAGGTTGTCGTAGTTAAATTCATTTAATTTTTGATCTAATCGTCGTCGTATAGGTCTCTTATCGTTTCGTCTTGCATTAAGTGTATTTTGTATTTTATTTCTTTGTCTACTTTTTCTGTTATCTCATTAGAATTTCTGCTTTCTTTATCTATTGTTCCTTTTTGCTTTATTGTGTTGTACCATGGTACTTTTATATTTGCTATTAATAGTCTATGGTCTGTTCCACATTCTGCCCCTCTCTTTACTCTTACGTCTTTTATTTTGATAGTGATATCGTTTTTAATTATAATGTAGTCTATTATTGATTTTAAGTTTCGTGTTTCTTGCATCCAAGTATATTTGTGGATATCTTTGTGTTTGTAGAATCCGTTTGTTATTTTGAGGCCGTTCAGTTCACACAGCTCTATTAGTCTCTCTCCGTTGTCGTTAGTAATGTCTTCTCCGAATGGTCCTACGGTATTGTCCTTTGTTTTCCTTCCTGTTCTCCCATTCAGATCTGCCATTATTATTAATTCTTGTTTTTTCTTCACTTTTTGTATTTCTATTTCTAGTGTTTCCATGAAGTTATCTGTTTCTCTTATAGTGCTGTCTTCTGTTGGACCGTATACTCCTAATATTACCATGTCTTTTCCTAGCATTGTTATATTTAGTTTTATGATTCTTTCATTGATGGGTTCCCAAGATGTTATTTTCTTTTTCCACTTCTTTTTTACTAATATTCCAACTCCGGCCTTTGCTCTTTCTTCCTTCTTTACGCCACTCCAACAATGCATCACTTCATCTATTTCTTCTATTCCACTTCCCTTTTTCTTCGTCTCGCTTATTACTAAAATGTCTATGTTCATCTTCTTAAACACTTGTATGTCTTCGGTGTTCTTTGTCCTCCATCCTTGTATATTCCAGGTGCCGAGAACAGCTATTCTGTTTCGGGATTTCTTCGTTTGGCTGAGTTTTAAGCTTGGGTTAACTATTCGCTTTGAAGTAGAATTTTCCCCCCTCCCCGTATCCGATGGGGCTCCCTTCTTCGGAGGTGTGGATTGCCACCCGGGGATTTTTACTTATCTTGCGATTTTTCATCCTACTTTTCCGAAAAAACTAGCATTTCCCAGTTTATAAACCAGTATATAAACCATATCAATTAATTCATTTTTAGGAAAATCCACAATTATTACCTTTATACGTCATTTACTATAGCAAATTAAACTATTTTTGCTTGCCTAATAGACATGTCAAAATTTGACAATGCCTACATTTTTGTTTTGTCTTGGGAACTATGTTGTTATAGCGAAAATGTATTAAAAACAAGGGTAAAAATTGAAAAATTCAAAATAAATCGAAAACTATTAGAAATCGGTATATGACATACTTAATAAAAGTTGGAGGGTTTTGTAAAATCTATCAGAAAAAATAATAATATACAGGGTGAGCCGTTTAAAACATTTGAGATTTTTCAATTTAAAATAGTCGAAATGCATAAATTTATTTTGAACACCCTGTAGCATCTAACTCAAATTTCTTTACATATACCTTTTTTTTCATCTTACTCATCATTACTAAAATGTCTATGTTCATCTTCTTAAACACTTGTATGACTTCGATGTTCTTTGTAAACAAATTACAACAATGGTAATGTCAGATCTCAATAACGCCGTCTAGTGGTCGTTTGTAAAAATTTAAAAGGTGGCCCTTATATAATTTATTAAAAAAAATCGAAGCGTAAGCAAAAAAGTTTGTGTCTATATCGAAAATTCACTAACGTTATTTTTTATATAAATTTTTATGTGGGAGATGTAATCGGATTATTGCAGAACATAAAAGTTGATAAAGTTATGAGATGTTCCAGGTATCATTATCGAAAATTTTTAACGGGATAAAGTTTGGAAAGTGGAGAAACCATTAGGGAATATATTTTTATATGTTTTTTTTTTTTCTTTTGCGTGCCTATTTAAAGGAAAAAAAAGTGTGTTTTATACAGTAATGAGAGGGAAATCTCCATGGGTGATAAAATTCTATCAAAACGTAATCTAGTGCCCCCATAAGTTGAAGGTAAATAAAATTCCCTATTACTTCTCAGCCACTCCAGCAAGTGATAATTACCATAAAGTGACGCATGAAACTTATAAGTTTTATATTATACAACGTATCCATATAAGCTGTTTTGAGCCAGAATATTCAACATGGTCACAAAAAAATCAACATTTGAATTTTTTTGCGGGGACCCTCCTAAAAGTTACCAATTGACTAAGAAATGAGACTGCTGAAGTTTCAACTCAATTCGATACCGTTAACGCGTGCCTCATCAAAGTTGAAGTTTTGACTTTTTATGAAAATTAATTTTTTATGAAAATGTCTAAAAACATTGCAATATTCAATTACATCGGCTCTCTACATTTTACTTTATTTATTTATTTATTAAATAGAGCCAAATCCAAATTGAAAATTGAGGATTTAGGACAAAAGAAAAGCAAAAAGGTATAAAAATGAGAAGAAATAATGTTTAAATGCATTTTATTATTTAGTTTAGTTATAAAAAAAACCGGTCAAGTGCAAGTTGAACTTGCGCAATTAGTATTCCGTGCGTTGATTGCTTTTAAAATAAAAAAAAAATATTACAGAGTTCTTTGATTGTGTTAGCCGATACTTGTTGGAAATTCATAATAAGATTATATAAAAAAAACACTATGTTTTAATTTCCAATATATTCCAAATTATCACTCGACAATTGTTTCACCATACAATGGCTTCTTCAGAAGTAAATAAGAAAGAAAAATATTTGGTAGTAATCCTGGTTATATAGTGCTTAAAAACTATCCTTAATGCTAATCATTTTATTATATTATTTACAGACAGAATTATTTTAAGAATGCAAATCTGTGGTACTATTTTCGAGAACTAATAAAGATTAACTAAGGGTGAATGGTTTAAGTCTACCTGTTCGTTTAATAATTGATTGGAGTTTTTCCGTTTGTTAATTTCAAGACATTCAAGCAAATTTAATTTTTTAAATTTGTTTTCTACATGTAGGATTTCTAGCGTATCATCAAAATTATGGGATTCGTTTATTATATGGGTTGCGTAATGTGAATTGTTTTTATTTTTTAAATAACTATGTTTATGTTCTTTAATGCGAGTTTCAAAAGATCTACCAGTTTGTCCAACGTAGGTTTTAGTACAAGTTTTGATGAATTCATCAAAACGCGGTAAGCAAAAATATTGTTTACTGGTATAGATATGTTGACGATATCATTTCCTGTTTCACGGGAACAGATAGACAACTAACAATCCTCCTTAACTTCCTAAATAATTTGCATCCTAATATTAAATTTACCATAGAATTAGAAACCAATAACTCTATAAATTTCTTGGACATATCTATATCAAAAGTGAACAATAAACACGATTTCTCGATTTTTCACAAACCTTCACATACTGACACAGTCATACACAATAGTTCATCCCACCCTTATTCTCACAAAATGGCAGCTTTTATCTCCTTCATACATAGATTGTTACCTATCCCTATGAATAAAACTAATTTTAACAAAGAATTCAACATAATCAAACAAATAGCAATTAATAATGGAACATTATAGATAATATCTTGAATAAAAAATCCTTTAAACAAGCAATCTCTCTAATTTATCCCACAATTAATGACAAAAAAGGAAAATTTAGTACACTCACATACACAGGGAAAATAACTAGAACAATTTCCAAACATATAATAAAAAAAAACAATAAAATAGCATTCAAAACCAGAAATTCCTTAAGGAGTATAATTTTGAATAACAAAACCAAATCTAAGAAATCCTTAAAATCAAGAGTTTAAATTGTGGATCTTGTACTAAAACCTACGTTGAACAAACTGGTAGATCTTTTGAAACTCGCATTAAAGAACGTAAACATAGTTATTTAAAAAATAAGAACAATTCACATTAAGCAACCCATATAATAAACGAATCCCATAATTTTGATGATACGTTAAAAATCCTACATGTAGAAAATAAATCTAAAAAATTAAATTTGCTTGAATGTTCTGAAATTAACAAACGAAAAACTCCAATCAATTATTAAACGAACTCTCGGAAATAGTACCACAGATTTGCATTCTTAAAATAATTCTGTCTGTAAATAATATAATAAAATGATTAGCATAATCTTAGGTAATTAAGGATAGTTTTAAGCACTATATAACCAGGATTACTACCAAATATTTTTCTTTCTTATTTACTTCTGAAGAAGCCATTGTATACTGAAACAATTGTCAAGTGACTTTAAATATATTGGAAATTAAAACAGTGTTGTTTTTTATATAACCCTAAATGAGTTTTCAACAAAGTTTCTTGCAAATCTTTACTGAAAATTGATGGCCTGGAAATTTTTGTTTTTTTTATATACCAGATAAATTATTACAATTAATGCACTCGTGATAATTTTCGTTCAATCTACACCCCGTGGACAATATTCCAGAATTTTTTCAAAATTTTTTGATAAGTACTTTTCGAGATAAGGCGGGTGGACAGTGATTTTTCGCGATTTTTTAAAAATAATACAAAGAAAAGAGCGCGCAAGTACTACATTATATATATATTTTTTACTCGTGTTTTCACAAGCTTTTATTTGACACCACACTCGATTACCTAGTAAAACAAATTTTTTTTCACTTCCGATTTCACCCCCCAAAACTAACCCCTTAAGTCAAAATTTAACTTTCATGACTACATGGCTCTGATGAGGCCATCAATTCCTATATTATTACGAAATTTCAACTTTCTATGACAAATAGTTTCGGAGAAAATCCGGGTGTGACAGACAGACGGAAAGACAGACACCGAAGTCATCTTATAAGTGTTCCGTACGGAACACTAAAAATATATGGAAGCATATGAATTTTTTTTATTGTACGTTGTTAAAAAACAGTTCAGCATACACGATACACTAGTAAAAATGGCTAGCGATATTTTTATAACTTATAGAGCCCCAAACCAGAGAAACTTAAAGACTAGAGCCCAGAAATAAAGGTATTTTTATTATTTTCAGAAAATGTGTGCTTTTTGTTATAAAATCAACTAATTTTGATAATTTTGCTTTCAGTTACAACGATATGAAGCTGCTGCCACTATTTTTGGACCACATACCCTCGAAATTTACCTTAATAACTACCAAAATCTTGCCGCAGCCTTAGTAAAGGTAATAACAATTAAAAAATACCTCTTTTTCTTTTATAGACTTTTTATACATAATAATATATATATAGTCTGCTCAACGGATCTTTGCAGTCATGTGATCAACGCCACGTCAAGAATATTCATACGATTCAATCGACTGTCAATTCAGTGTCAGCGGCCTGAGTTTTAAATGACATTACCATGGCTAGGTAGATAACTTTAATAACCACCCTCGTATTTCATTACTTCTTTTTTTTACTTCAAGTAAAGTCCGTTTGTTTGGAGTTGATAGCACACAACATGGGCAAACCACGATAATATGTTTAGTTTAAATCAGAATAGCGATGGCTTCAACTTTCAGTTTTGCCCCGGTCAAAATTCGCGGACTCTGTAAATCTGCAGTTTCCCTTCGAGAAAAAACAATGATATTTAACGTCCACGATGCCCTAGTGCATCAACAGCCAACAAGCCAAGTCTGTGAAATTGTGCAGCAACTATTTGTAGATTTCTAAAAGAAAGAAAACGCGATCTTTGCAACTAACTTCAAAATCACAAAGGAAAAAAGCCCTTAGAGGTCGATGAAGACGCAATAAGAAGAAAAGTACACCATTTGTTTATTAAAAAAGAAATACCTACACTGTATAAAGTTTTGCAAGAAATCAAAGAAGATCAGGACTTACCAGATTTAAAAAAATGGAAATTATGGAAAATCCTTCATAACCTGAATTTTCGTTGGGAAAAACACAATAGAAATTCTGTTTTTATCGATAAAACAGAAATAATTTGTTGGCGAAGAGAATATCTACGAGTAATCAGAAAATTTCGAGCCGAAAAAAGAAATATTTTTTTATTTAGATGAGACTTGGGTTAATGAGGGACACACAGTGAACACACAGACAACTGGATTACAGCCCCTTTCAGAAAAAGGTCGCAGACACATATTGGTAGTGAAAACGGATTTTTTGAGGGTGGCTTGTTGGAATTCAAATCAAAGTCAACTAAAGACTACCATGAGGAGATGAGGGCCAATGTCTTTGAGGAATACTTCCAACAAACGACTGAATGTATATCAGCAGAATCAGTTATAGTATTAAACAATCCCCCATACTATTCTCAATTATTACAAGGACTCGCGACAAATTCATGGAAGAAAACGGATACTCTATAATGGATAAGGGACAAAAATCTCAAACATAAAGATGGTATATGAAAAGCGGAACTTCTCAAAAATGCAAATCAAATAAGGTACAGTTCAAGAAATACGCAGTCGATGAGATGGCAAAGGAAGGAAATATCAGAGTGCTTAGATTACCACCATATCATTGCGAATTGAAACCCATAGAGCTAATTTGGGAACAAATGAAAGGAAAAACACCACATTCAAACTTCAAGACGTAAGGCAATTATTACTCGCCGGAATAGAGAGGATCAAAGTGGATAATTGGAAAAATATCATTCGACATGTTATAGAAGAAGAAAATAAAATATGGAAACTTGACGAATACATCGAAGAAACTGTGGAAATAGAACCCTTAATTATCAATTTAAGAGAAGTCGAGTCTTCAGATTTTGAGGATAATGATTGTTTTTGATTGTAATGAAAGTACTTATATATCGTGAATTGTGAATTTATATATATATATATACATATATATATATATATATATATATATATATATATATATATATATATATATATATATATATAATATATATATATATACACTCCTGGACAAAATTAACGCAACAATATATTAAATCATACAAATCTCTATAATGAATTAATTTTAATAATTTTTTATGAACATTGGTTACACTAAAAGTTAGAAAAAACTTCGGATACTTTAAAAGTGAATTAGCTACCAAATTTCTCTATAAGATTCGAATTAAAATTATTCTTAAGACCTAATAACAAAACGGTTGAAACTATGTAATGTAATGAAAAAAATAAACTGGGACACTAGTAGCAAAATTAAAGGTGTAACTGGAACACTAGTAGCGTGTGTTGCCTCCTCTACTTTGGATGACAGCGTTTATGCGCCTAGGCATGCTTCTAATTAAATTTTGGATAAAATCTTGAGGAATTTGCTCCCATTCTGTGATAACTGCATTTTCAAGTTTCTCCTCAGGTTTTTAGGTGCAGGTATATGACGTTTCACATTTTTCTTAAGGTGATCCCATACATATTCTATCGGATTCAGATCCGGGCTTTTTGGTGGCCATTGCATAATCGGTATATCAACTTGATTAAGATAATCGAGTACCTCCCTAGCCACGTGAGGGCGAGCGTTGTCTTGCATAAACAGGAAATTGGGCCCCATAAAATGACCGAAAAGCATCACATGTTCTACTACAATATTCTCAAGACAGTAGTTAGCATTCATGGATTTCGTACGGACAGGAACTAACTCTGTGCGAGCATCAAAGCAGAAGTCACCCCAGAACATAACAGAGCCACCGCCGAATGGAACCCTTGCAAAGATATTGCAAGGAGCAAACCTCTCTCCTGGTCTTCGCCATACTCGCTCACGACCATTTGGATGTTTTAGACTAACCCTAATTTCATCTGTGAAGAAAACTTGTTTCCAATCATCCACAGGCCAGTTTTTCGTGATTTCGAGCAAAACGTAACCTGGCAGCTCTGTTCTCTCTAGTAAGCAAGGGGCTGGTCTCCTACTGTTTAATCCAGCTTCATTTAACCGTCTTCTAACTGTTTTAGAAGAAATTGTGACATTGCGAACAGCGTCGAGTTCGTTTCTGATTATAGAACTAGTGACAGTCCTGTTTCTTAAAGCATATTGTCTCATAAAACGTTCATAGAGGTCGCTAATGCATCGTTTTCGCCCTTGCCCTAGCCTTCTAGAATAAGTTCCTACTTCATTCAAGCGTCTTACCATACGACTTATTGTGGAACGATGTTTGCCTAACAAATTGGCAACATAACTCTGACAATATCCCTAGTCCAATAAAACTTAGGCTCGCACTACCTCGTGTTCAGTTAAATTCCTTGTTCGTTTCATTTTTCTAATTCTTCATGGGGTCAAAAATAAAACAGTCTACCACAAAATCGTATTACTTTGAAAAAGGGAATAATTTATAAGCTTACTTTTAAAGAAAATCTATCGCATTATTACAGAAAATTGTTTATCTTCTAAAAAATTCTTTTAAAACTGTAAATCTAAACGAATTGTTTTGATTTCAGTCATGAACAACGAAACAAAATATGCAGAGCCTACTATTCAAATACTCGATAAACTTTAAAACTGACATAAGAAAAAGATAAATTAATTTTCAGATTGTTGCGTTAATTTTGTCCAGGAGTTTATTTATATATATATATATATATATATATATATATATATATATATATATATATATATATATATATATATATATATATATATAACATACGAGGCTGGTTTGAAAAGTCCGTGCAAAGTCCGAGAGATGGCACCACCGGCGCGTATCGAGGTCATGTTTAGTTAGTAGCATCTCTTGAATGAACGCACACCAAGTTTCAGCCATATTGGTCTATTTTTTTGTGTTTGGCATTCGTGTGAATCAAGGAAGTCGAGTGATTTTCAAGAAATGGACGAAAAAGAAATTTCGTGTGGTGATTAAACATTACTTTATGAAAGGCAAAACGCCTCAGGAGACTAAAGAGAAGCTTGATAAACATTATGGTGACTCTGCACCTTCGATTAGAACAGTTTATAAGTGGTTTCAAAATTTTCGGACTGGCCATATGGGCACAAGTGACGCTGAACGTTCTGGACGGCCTGTGGAGGTTACGACTCCAGAAATCATTGATCAAATCCATGATATGGTGATGGATGACAGAAGAGTTAAGGTGCGTGAGATTGCTAGTGCTTGTGGGCATCTCGACTGAACGGGTACATAATATTTTGCATAAACATTTGGACATGAGAAAGTTATCCGCAAGATGGGTGCCGCGATTGCTCACGCTTGACCAAAAACGGAATCGTGTGAAGTGTTGCAAGGATGGTTTGCAGCTGTTCCAGAAGAATCCGGAGGACTTTAAGCGTCGTTTCGTCACTGTGGTGAAACATGGATACATTACTATACTCCTGAGACCAAACAACAATCTAAACAATGGGTTACCAAGGGGGAATCTGCACCAAAAAAGGCGAAGACCGTTCGTTCGTCCGGAAAGGTTATGGCGACTGTCTTTTGGGATTCACAAGGGATAATCCTCATTGACTATCTGGAAAAGGGTAAAACTATTACAGGTGAATATTATTCATCGTTATTGGACCGTTTGAAAACCGAGCTGCAAGAAAAACGCCCGCGATTGGCCCACAAGAAAGTCCTTTTCCATCACGACAACGCACCAGCACACACCTCAGCAGTTGTGGTTGCAAAATTATTGGAAATAGGATTCCAACTCGTTTCACATCCCCCCTATTCTCCAGACTTGGCTCCCTCGGACTACTATTTGTTCCCCAATTTGAAGAAATGGCTGGCGGGACAAAGATTTTATTCAAACGAGGAGGTGATTGCAGACACTAATGGATATTTTGCAGGCTTGGACAAATCCTATTATTCGGAAGGGATCAACAAACTAGAACATCGTTGGACGAAGTATATAAGCCTAAAAGGAGACTATGTCGAAAAATAAAAATGGTTTACCCCAAACACATAAGTAGTTTTTATTTTTGCACGGACTTTTCAAACCAGCCTTATATATATATATATATATATATATATATATATATATATATATATATATATATATATATATATAGATATAAAAATTTTTGGTAATAAATCTTATATTTCTACAACTTTATTTTTAAGATAATTTTATTTATTAGACACTAAAAGCAGGTTACGCTCGGACGGCTACACTACCGATGAACCCTCATTTACATTTTATGACTACTGTATAGCAGAGGCTTTCTGCCTAAAATAGGGTGAACCCCTAAAAATAATTTAAAACAGCTAGCAAAATCCAGTAAAATGCATAAGAAATCCCTTTTTTTTTTCTGGGCGCAGATGTATTTGCATCTACAATGAGAGAATTCTGCTATCAACTCCAAACAAATACACTTTAGATATTGATCTTCCAATATCTCCCACATACACTCTACCGGGAATATAAACACTTTCAGTTCGTAAATGGGTTATTGGTGAACAACGGATCTTTAGAAGTAAATTGGCTTGTTTGCCTGTGGCTCCACGTATATACATATGTAGCGTGAAACTGTCCACTTGTGAAGTGATTGATCCTTATTATAATTTGGTTCGTTTGTTGTTGAACATGCAAAATATCCTTTTATCAGCCACTACCAACAATCCTTTATCATTTCCCTTTTATCATGATTTGACATCCCCTTCAATATTCATCTTAGTTATATTTCCTGAATTTTATTTTTTTCCATTCACATAAAGAACGCGATAAAAAAAAGACATAAAAATAAACGGGATAGAAAAGAAAGATGCCATTTCCAAGCAATAAAGTAGATGTCCTTATTATGCAGTTTTTATTTTTGTCTAATCTGCATAAGCATATTGGAGTGTTTTTTAATGCACTAGATTTTGCGATGACGTAATTAAATTTAGAAAAAACGGTGTATCAATATTTTAAAATATACGTTACATGTTCTCGTAAAGATGCCAGAAAATGATCAAGTTTCAACTGTAATTTAAATGGGAATAGGTGACCTATCATCTGCATTTTTATGATTCGTTATTTCTAAAATGCTTTAGATTTATTCTTAAACATTCTTTGTTCAATTTTTAGAATCAGACATTAGGACGCTGGTCCAGAGCCTGACGATCTTTACAAGTTAAATCTGCTCTCCCTCATCATCACACCAGTTATTTTCGATTCTGCAGGCTGGTTTGGGAACTTTGGAGATGTTACTCAGCAACCTCCTACCAAAGCTAAAATCGGAGATACCGTATCTGTTAAATTCGTAAGTTAATATTGGTTTGCTCGAACTATACTGTAGCTTTCTGAAAATCTCCTTCTCAAGGGAGGCTGGCGATAAAATTTTGTATAATCAATACCACGAAATTTAACAGAAAACTGTACAGGGTGAGTCAACGATAGAGTAAAGTTTATTATCTCATTTGTTTCGGGAATGACGAAAAAATGTTAAATACAATAGTTTTAGGGAATGTTAAGGTGCACAGTTTAAAATTATTTTTGAGTATACAGGGCACTTCATTTAAAAAATTTGAGATTTTTCAATTTAAAATAGTCGAAATGTATAAATTTATTTTGAACACTCTGTAGCATCTAACTCAAATTTCATTACATATATCTTTTTTTCATCTCTATAGAACGCTCGTACCAATTACACAGCCCCACAAAAAAAAAAGTGGGGTATACTTTTGATGTGATATATCAGATCCGTAGTATTTTTGCCCGCTGATCACGAATCTGACGTCAGAATATCGCCATCAGATCTCAGTTTTTCTCTAACCTTAAAAAATAGGTAAAAATTAGTAAAAATTAGAGAAAATATACTCCTAAAAAATTGATTCAAGCTTTTTCATGAATCCAAAGATGTATTAATATGTATTCGGACACGCTAAGCTAACATTCATCGGTTGGATTGAGCCATACATTCTGTTTTCTTTCTAACCTCGATAAATCAGACAGATATAGTGCTTCTCGAATGCAAAAAACGAATTCAAATTAAAATTCAACCGATCCTTTTACCAAATTTGCAAAATTCAAGATGGCAGATGTTTTCGCGCCATTTTGAACGCCGAGAAAATTCATCGGTCGATTTTTATTCTTCTACCTGCATCCAGGGCACCTCCACGTGGTGACGGTGGACAAGGGTGTTACTCCACTAGCCGGCAGAGTCCCTGGATAACGGCTTAGATGCCGTCATGTCAGGTAGAAGAAAGAGAATTACGATGCAGGGACTCGGAAACCCAGTATCGGCGGTTGGTCAGGGTGGAAAAGCGGGCCCGCAGCCGTCGTCATCCAGCGACCGTAGCTCTTCATGTGTGGGTGACTTGGCTCATGTAGAGTATAATGCTACAAGAAAACGGTCTCACGGTACAAGGACTTTTCATAAGGGCGATAAAAACAGTGATTCATTTTGTTATATTTGCTGTCAACACGTATTGAGTAAAATGGGGTCACCGATAACGGATAAGATTAAAACCTTATATAAGGATTGTTTTAACATTGAAACACAGCACCAGGATACAGATTGGGTTCCCCACATCATTTGCAGTTTTTGCAAAATAATGTTGTACATCAATAAGAAGGCGATTAAATATTCCAGACCAGCAATATGGAATAGACCATACAGTGAAAATGATTGCTACTTTTGTATGAATGTTGTATCTAGGCATAACCGAAAAAATAAAAGCACTATTACTTATAACGATGTTTCGACAGTAACAAGACCAACTAAACTAATTCCGCCTCCTGAACCACTTGATGCTGATGTTATGGAAACAAATGATTTCACCTTATCAGTTCATGCCGAAAACATTGAGACTGTCGAAAAAGATTCAAACACTGTTACTAATGAATGTTCTACCATACAACCGTAAACCAGAACCAATACTCGTATCACAGTCAGAACTTAGTGATCTAGTCAGAGATTTAGGCTTATCCAAAGATGGTTCAGAGCATCTTGCTTCCTTTTTAAAGAAAAGACATTTACTTAAGCCAGAAGCTACGATTTCTTATTATAGAAACAAGAGATGAAGAATTTCGAAAATATTTCACAATGGACGAGGGAATTGTCACTTTCATATTGTACCGATGTAAAAGGTCTAATGGATGAATTTCAAAATAACTCATACGATCCTGAAGAATGGAGACTGTTCATTGATTCTTCTAAACGGAGCATTAAGGCAGTTTTGCTGCATAATACCAACGTTTACGCTCCCATTCCGATTGCTCATTCCACAGTTATGGAAGAGCAATATGAAAAAATGAAGCAGCTTTTGATAAAAATAAAATATGCTGATTATAACTGGAAAATTTGTGGAGATCTGAAAATTGTAACAATATTGCTTGGCCGACAGTCAGGGTTTACACTTTATCCCTGTTATAAATGTCTGTGGAATAGCAGAGACAGGGAACGTCATTATAAGAAAAAAATTTGGCCAACAAGAGAATCGTTCACTCCTGGTGAAAATAATGCATTGTTTCCACCATTGGTAGATCCAGGAAAAGTTCTTATTCCCCCGCTTCACATTAAGCTTGGACTTATGAAGCAATTCACGAGACCATTAGATACAAACGGCCCATGTTTCAAATATTTGCATAAAAAATTTCCGAAATTTTCTGAAGCTAAAATTAAGGCAGGCGTATTTGACGGGCCACAAATAAGAAAATTGTTTCAAGATTCTTTATTTGTTACTAAAATGAATAAAGTTGAAAAAGCTGCTTGGCTTAGTTTTAAAGAAGTCGCAACAAACTTTTTGGAAAATAATAAAAGTCCTAAGTACAAAGAAATAGTCGAGAAAATGGTAAAAAATTTTCAAACATTAGGTTGCTTAATGAATCTAAAATTACATTTCCTAGACTCCCACATCGATGATTTCCCAGATAATCTTGGTGACTACAGTGAGGAGCAAGGGGAACGTTTTCACCAAGATCTGAAAATCATAGAAAATCGGTATCAAGGGCGATGGGATGACCATATGCTAGCGGACTATTGCTGGTCGCTAAAAAGAGAAACAAGTCCTCAAAAGCGTTTGGGCAGAAAGCCTTTGAATAGGTCATTCGCGGAAAAAAGAACAAGATACAGCCAAAAAAAGGAAAGTTAGGCGCGGGTCTAACCTTCGCAATTCTAGGGCTTAAGGGTCTACTATTTGAGAGTATATGGTTTAAAAGTCCTGGTTTTGAGTTTATTGGGTCTCATTTTTAAAGTTACAGGGTTATTGAGGTCTATTTTTTGAGGTTACAGGGTGTGGGAGTCTAAGGTTTCAGGGTTTAGGGTTTAAGAGTATCAGGTTTGAGGATTCCCCAACTGTATACCAAATTTGGTAGGAATCGGTTGGTTTTCAAACATTTTGTCCGCCATCTTGGATCCGCCATTTTGAATTTTGCAAATCCGACCTCAGATTCATGATCAGCAACCCAAAAAAACCCCGTGTACCAAATTTGGTAAGAATCGGTTGAATTTTAATTTGAATTCGTTTTTGCATTCGAGAAGCACTATATCTGTCTGATTTATTGAGGTTAGAAAGAAAACAGAACTGTTTGGCTTAATCCAAACCGATGAATATTAGCTTAGCGTGTCCGAATACATATTAATACATCTTTGGATTCATGAAAAAGCTTGAATCAATTTTTTAGGAGTATATTTTTCTTAATTTTTACTAATTTTTACCTATTTTTTGAGGTTAGAAAAAAATTGAGATGTGATGGCGATATTCTGACATCAGATTCGTGATCAGCGGGCAAAAATACTACGGATCTGATATATCGCATCAAAAGTATACCCCACTTTTTTTTTTTATGGGGCTGTGTAATCAATACCACGAAATTTAACAGAAAACTGTACAGGGTGAGTCAACGATAGAGTAAAGTTCATTATCTCATTTGTTTCGGGAAGGACGAAAAAATGTTAAATACGATAGTTTTAGGGAAGGTTTAAAATTATTTTTGAGTATACAGGGTACTTCATTTAAAAAATTTGAGATTTTTCAATTTAAAATAGTCGAAATGTATAAATTTATTTTGAACACCCTGTAGCATCTAACTCAAATTTCTTTACATATATCTTTTTTTCCATCTCTATAGAACGCTCGTATCAATTATCAGTATTCCAACTTCAGAAATAATGGCGCTACTGACAATTTTTTACAAAACTGAAAACTAGTATTTTTTGTAAAAAACATTGAAATATTAGAAAAACTGCTAGGTTTAGCTCTATCACATTATTAATGAAAAGTTATAAAATTTTACGCAGAATTTAAAAATAAATTAGAAAATAAGATGTTCCATTTAAAAAAAAACATATGTTATATCGGCCACATTTTTTTGAAGTACCCTGTATACTCAAAAATAATTTTAAGCTGAGTACCTTAACATTCCCTAAAACTACGAGGCTGGTTTGAAAAGTCCGTGCAAAAATAAAAACTACTTATGTGTTTGGGGTAAACCTTTTTTATTTTTCGACATAGTCTCCTTTTAGGCTTATACACTTCGTCCAACGATGTTCTAGTTTGTTGATCCCTTCCGAATAATAGGATTTGTCCAAGTCTGCAAAATATCCATTAGTGTCTGCAATCACCTCCTCGTTTGAATAAAATCTTTGTCCCGCCAGCCTTTTTTTTCAAATTGGGGAACAAATAGTAGTCCGAGGGAGCCAAGTCTGGAGAATAGGGGGGATGTGAAACGAGTTGGAATCCTATTTCCATTAATTTTGCGACCACAACTGCTGAGGTGTGTGCTGGTGCGTTGTCGTGATGGAAAAGGACTTTCTTGTGGGCTAATCGCGGGCGTTTTTCTTGCAGCTCGGTTTTCAAACGATCCAATAACGATGAATAATATTCACCTGTAATAGTTTTACCCTTTTCCAGATAGTCGATGAGGATTATCCCTTGCGAATCCCAAAAGACAGTCGCCATAACCTTTCCGCCTTTTTTGGTGCAGATTCCCCCTTGGTAACCCATTGTTTAGATTGTTGTTTGGTCTCAGGAGTATAGTAATGTATCCATGTTTCATCCACAGTGACGAAACGACGCTTAAAGTCCTCCGGATTCTTCTGGAACAGCTGCAAACCATCCTTGCAACACTTCACACGATTCCGTTTTTGGTCAAGCGTGAGCAATCGCGGCACCCATCTTGCGGATAGCTTTCTCATGTCCAAATGTTTATGCAAAATATTATGTACCCGTTCAGTCGAGATGCCCACAGCACTAGCAATCTCACGCACCTTAACTCTTCTGTCATCCATCACCATATCATGGATTTGATCAATGATTTCTGGAGTCGTAACCTCCACAGGCCGTCCAGAACGTTCAGCGTCACTTGTGCCCATATGGCCAGCCCGAAAATTTTGAAACCACTTATAAACTGTTCTAATCGAAGGTGCAGAGTCACCATAATGTTTATCAAGCTTCTCTTTAGTCTCCTGAGGCGTTTTGCCTTTCATAAAGTAATGTTTAATCACCACACGAAATTCTTTTTCGACCATTTCTTAAAAATCAGTCGACTTCCTTGATTCACACGAATGCCAAACACAAAGAAATAGACCAATATGGCTGAAACTTGGTGTGCGTTCATTCAAGAGATGCTACTAACTAAACATGACCTCGATACGCGCCGGTGGTGCCATCTCTCGGACTTTGCACGGACTTTTCAAACCAGCCTCGTATTGTATTTAAATTTTTTTCGTCATTTCCGAAACAAATGAGATAATAAACTTTACTCTATCATTGACTCACCCTGTACAAGTGAAGAACTCATGGTCAAACACTTTAAAAATTTTAAGGAAAAGAAAGTAACCAATAACAAACATGAACTGGGTTGTAATTAAATGAACTAGACCCCTTCATTTAAAAAAAAATACAAGGCAATTTCGACCGTTCACTCTAAAAATGTAAGAGGATTAGAAAAATCCCTTTTAAAATTGAAATTTTTATATTTCAGATTTCCGGACATCCAAGAAACGATCGTAAGACTGAAAAGACTTATCTGACAGTGGAAAAACAAAATACTGACGGCAACTGGACCGTAGTTGCCACAGATGCCAACTTTGAAACGAGGTATATAAAATTAAACGTAAACGGTGATATTTTAGGGTAGATTCAGTGAAAGCGATTGTATAATTTATTCTTTCCTTGCTGATCCAGTGAAACCACTGGTGAATAAATGAGCATACTCTTTATTAGATTTTATATAGATAAGCAAGTCCTGCATGGCGATAACGACAGGAGATTGTTTGGAGCTTAATAGGCCTTCTTTCCTTACAATCCCTAGTTATGATCAATTGGAGGAACAGGAGCACAATCTCTCTTTAAGGGTCGCCAAAAATCGAAGTTGAATCCGGAGAGGGGTAGATTTTTATTTTAAATGGTACCGTGACGTGAGCAGGTGGTGTTCGTTGTTGTTGGATCAGCTTGCTATTAGAAAATAGATGGAGTTGCGGTAGGTCCTTGAACACCAGGGACAACGAAGCGGTGGACGACTTCGTCAGGCTTGGAGGCACGTATTGGTTCCAGGGACCCTAGCCCGCTCCAGGTATATCCAAGAGACAGGTAGGAGCTGCTCGTAAGAAATATACCGGTTGGTGCTCACGAGAACGATGGTACCAAAGCTCAGAGCGCAAACAGGCTAAAGACTTTTTATCAAGACCAGGAGGAAACAGCCTCGAGTGACTTCTCAATAAAAGTTTCCTGAACCTCCTTGGGCGGATTCTTACGAGACTTTGTATTTTGAGAAAGCATTGCTGAGACTGGAAAATGATCTGACATGCCCTGGCTGCCACTTTATTTGTGCATGTGAGGCCTTGGGAAGACTTTTATGGTCAGGTACGGGAGGTGTCGCGACGATCGTGATGGTGAAGTTGGTTAGGGGAAAATTTCTTCGGGATTGACAAAAAAGATCCCTCTAGTACAGGGGTGCTCAAACGGTCGATCGCGATCGACAAGTCGATCGCGACTGCTTTTTGAGTCGATCTCGAGAAAAAATTCCGATATAGAACTATTCACAGGTTTTGTTTTAGGTAACTAAAAAAAAATGTAATGAACAAACCACTAAAATTTATTCGATCCACAATTAGGCCAGAATAACCCCCTCATCACTTTCTTTTATCGTAATAACCCCCTGCTAGCGGCAAAAGACGGCTTTATCAAAGGAACGCGCGGTACTTGTCAAAGAAAAGCCGCGTTTTTGATTCCCGCCGATTTTTCTAGAAACTTCGGGCGGCGTGTTTGACGGGAACATTCGAGACTTCGTTCGCGCCGATATAAATGTTGCGCTTGCAGGATAAGTGCATTTGTCTCATTTGCCGTGCCTCAGTTGCAATAGCTAAGCGTGGGAACTTAGAGAGGCATCATAAAACGGTTCATAAAAACTATGAAAAGGATTTTCAGTCACAGAGTGAATTAAGAAAACGAAAAGTACGTGATTTGATAACTTGTTTGAAAAAAGAACAAACCATGTTTACAAGACCAGCCAAACAATCAAAAGTTGCAACGATCGCGTCATTTAAAATATCTCATATATTGGCGAAACACAAGAAACCATTTGATGATGGATTGGTTGTGAAGGAAGCATTTATTGAAGCGGGTGAGATTTTATTTGGAGATTTTAAAAATAAAACAGAGATTATGTCTGCTATTAGAGAACTTCAGTTATCTCGTCCGACTGTCACAAGGCGTGTTGAAGTCATGAGTCAGGACATGGCAGATAAACTAAAACATGATATCATGAAATGTACATACTTTTCTTTACAGTTCGACAAATCCACCGATATGACAGACACTGCCCAGCTGTGTATTTTTATTCGAATGGTATTCAATGACATGTCGGCTAAGGAAGAGTTTTTGACAACGTTCCTCTGAAAGGAAAGACTTGTGGCGAAGATATATATGACGTTTTCTTCAATTTTGTAACAAACTACAAGCTACCAATATATAAACTAGTGTGCATTACAACCGATGGAGCACCAGCAATGACTGGAAACAAAAACGGTTTTGTGGCATTGTGTCGAGCTAATGATGATTTCCCTTCATTTTTCTCCTTCCATTGCATTATACATCAACAAGTTTTGTGTTCAAAAGTTCTAAACATGGACGAGATTATGGGCATTGCAATAAAAATTGTGAATTCCATCCGTGCACGTAGTTTGCAACGACAACTCTTTAAATTGCAGTTGGAAGATAGTGAGTCAGCTGAACACACTGATTTAGTTCTTCACACGGACGTCAGGTGGTTGAGTCGCGGAAAATTCCTAGAAAGGTTTCAAGAATTATTGCCCGAAATAATAGCGTTTCTGGACGAAAGAGGTGGTGACACTCAGATGCTGAAAAACGGAAAATGGCTGACTGATTTGGCATTTTTGACAGACATCACAATGCATTTAAACACCATTAATTTGGAGCTTCAAGGTAAAGGAAAAACTAATATTGAGATGATTAGCGCAATAAACCCATTCAAAAGTAAATTGCAACTTATGATAAATCAACCGAAAAGAAAGGATCTGAAAAAATTTTCCGTCTTTGAAAGCAAGGATTCCTCAGTTGAATTATGATATTTATGAGGCAGAATTATCAAATATTTTGGGCCAATTCGAAATACGTTTTTATGATTTCAGTAAATTGGCAAATATCGCATCATTTATGAGTTATCCTTTTTCGTGTAAAAACGTTGAGGAATTAGCTACTGAAATAGCAAGTCAGTTTAACATGGACTCATTCTGTTGAAAATGAGTTAGTGCAGATTATATCAGATACACATCTCAAAGCCACAGAATCTGATACAGAATTCTGGTGTTTTATATTTGAAAATAAATATCCGAATCTAAGGCAAATCGCCCTTCAACTGACGGCAATGTTTGGGTCAACTTACTTGTGCGAGCGTGCATTTTCTGAAATGAAGATAATTAAGTCAAAATATCGCAATCGACTAACTGACGAACATATGCCATCATGTTTGGGATTAGCACTCGGTAATTACGTACCATCTTATGAAAAGTATGCTGAGGACATGCAGTGCCACGCTTCAACATCCAAAGTCACTCTTTAGTTAAGTTTAGACACTAGAACTCGTTTGTTTTGTAAGAACCAATAAACTCGCAATTTTGAATAATTATGAGTTTTTTCATTGACATTTTAGAGCAGACCTACACTTACCTTGACTAAAAAAATGCATATTGGGCGGAAAACTAATATCTATGCCACGATACACCCTACCTAGACGACAATCCTGCATCACACTTACTTGCAGCCTCTCAGAGTCGATCGATCGTAGTCCTAACAATATTGAGGTAGATCGCCAGCAGCTCAAGTTTGAGCACCCCTGCTCTAGTATGTTTGCTAGACGCTAAGCATCCCCACAATTGGTACTAAATTTAAAACATTGAGTATTCTGCAGCATGTTCAGAACTTACTTCAGAATGTTACACATACAGTAAAAATAAAATCTATAACGAATGATTTAAAGGCAAGCCATAGACGAATGCTATTCTCACAGCCTGATGTTCCTTACCTTTATTTTTCCGTTTTATTTGCAGATTTACTTGGAAAAGAACCAATGTAATCAAGGGAGCAAGTGAAGTTGAAATTCAATGGACAATCAAAGACACTTATCAACCAGGAACTTACAGGATCAGTCATTTTGGAAACTATAAATATCTACTTGGGGGTATCTATCCCTATAGCGGCTCCAGTGAGACTTTTGAAGTAGTTTCTTCCTAGAAAATACAGTGTGGCAATATACACTGTATAGTAATACTTATTTGCATGTTAATACTTTAAGGAAAAATCTGACTGCTAGATAAGATAATAAATATGTAGAATATGTAATAAAATCTTGCCAAATAGAGACATACTTATTTAATTGATTATTAAATTGTAAAAAAAATTCCCACTCCCAATTAATTTCTTCCGTTGTACAGGGTGAGTCAACGATAGAGTAAAGTTCATTATCTCATGTGTTTCGGGAATGAGGAAAAAATGCTAAACACAATAGTTTTAGGGAATGTTAAGGTGTACAGTTTAAAATTATTTTTGAGTATACAGGGTGTGGCTGATATAACATATGGTTTTTTTAAATGGAACATCCTATTTTCTAACTTATTTTTAAATTCTGCGTAAAATTTTATAACTTTTTTATTAATAACTAGCCGTGCCCGCGGCTCCGCTCGCGTGAACTTGATTCACCTTTATCGTCACTGCTTATTCGTTATGTTTATATTATTATATAGCTCAAGGGGCCCATGGCTTGGTTGCATACTTGTCTCCACTTCTGTTTGTCTCCTGTTAGCTTTTCCCAGTGCGGGATTCCCATCAACTCCGGATCTTGCTTTACTGCCTGAATCCATGTAGATCGAGGTCTACCCTTGCCTCTTCTTCCAACCACTCCTCTCTTATTAGGGCTTGCTTTGCCTGTCTGTCTTTCTTCATCCTTGCCATGTGTCCCAACCATCCTAATCGCTGGCTTATTATGTTTTGGCTTATAAGGGGTTTCGTATATAGGCATTTTAATTCGTAGTTTGTTCTTCTTCTCCACAGTCCCTCTTCTTTCCTTCCTCCGTAGATTTTTCTCAAAGCTTTCCTTTCCCACACCTCCAACGTCTCCTTTTCTCTTGCATTCAGTTTCCACGTTTCGCATCCATATGTCACCGTGGGTCTGACAACTGTCGTCTTTCTTTTGCTTTTCTTGATACATTCTGTCTTTCTTCCTTCATCCTTGCCACGTGTTTCATCTTAATCGCTGACTTTTTATGAGTTGGCTTATAAGGGGTTTCGTATATAGGCATTTTAATTCGTAATTTGTTCTTCTTCTCCACAGTCCCTCTTCTTCCTTCCTCGGTAGATTCTTCTGCAAGCTTTCCTTTCCCACACCTCCAACGTCTCCTTTTCTCTTGCATTCAGTTTCCACGTTTCGCATCCATATGTCACCGTGGGTCTGACAATTGTATATATTCTTTCTTTCAAGAAAAGCACTTGATACATTCTTTGATTTCAATATTGGATTCATTGCCCCCAAACATCTCTGTCCTTTCGCTATTCCTTCTTGTATCTCCGTCCTTTCTTGTCCACTCTATGTTATTGTTACTCCCAGATAATTAAATTTGTCTACTTTTTCAAACATATATCTTTTCCCTAAGTTGTTTATTATATCTAAACTTTTGTTGTTTTTAATATCCTTCTTCTTTGTAATTTCCATGTATTTTGTTTTTTCCTCATTTATCTTTAGTCTTCTCATCCTTCTCCTTTCTTCTATCCTACTTATGGCTTTTTTGAGGTTCTCTTTTGCTCTTGCAATCACTGCTACATCATCCGCATAGGCCAAGCATTGGCAGGTTTGTTGGTATATCGTTCTATTTGTTTTTATTTCTGACTCCCGGATTATCTTCTCTAGTACCAAATTAAATAGACATGTCGACACTGGTTCCCTCTGTCTTAATCCTCTCTTCACCTTAAACTTGTCTGATACTTTGACCTCAACCAACACTCTATTTTCTGTGTCATTCAGGGTCATTCTCACCATGCGAATCAATTTACTTGGAATTTTTAGTTTTTTTTCCATTATCTTGTAGAGTCCTTCTCTATTTACAGAGTCATATGCTTCTCTGAAATCCACAAAGACCAAGTGTAGTGCCAAATTTTGTTCTAAGGTATTATCTTGGATTTGCTTAATCGAAAATATCTTGTCTGTAACCGATCTATTTTTCCTGAATCCACACTGGTACTCTCCCAGTATAGACTCGGCTTTCTCTGCTAGTCTGTTTTTGATAGTCAACACTACTATCTTGTACACGACATCCAGTAAGGCTACTGGTCTATAATTAGCACATATAGTTTTTTCTCCTTTTTTGTATATTGGACAAATGAGCGACTCTCTCCAGCTCACTGGCATCTTTTCTGTTTCCCATATTTCTTGCACCAACCGGCATATTTCATTTTTCAGATCTACTCCTCCAGCTTTTATCAGTTCTACAATTTCCACCCGGGGCCTTATTTTTTTTTGGGTTCTGAGTATTTCCCTTATTTCTTCTTTGTGGGGTTTATTTGTCGCCTCCTGCCCTTCAGTTAATTTTGCTTCCTATTTCTCATTCAACTCCTCATTTTCATCTCCATTTAATGTTTCTTTAAAGTATTCCGTCCATCTATTTAGTCTTTCTGCGAAGTTTACTGCTAAACTTCCATCTTTTTTCCTACATATTAGCATTTTGTCTCTGTTTATTCCCTTTGTATTTTATAAAAAAAATACGTAAATCGGATAAGTGGTTCTTCAGTGATAGGCGCACTAACGGACAGACAGACAGAGAGACGTTGCATTTTATATATATTATATAGATTATTATTATTATATAACCTCTTCAGAGAACATATGAATGAATTTAAAAAATCACGTAAGTGGTTCTCGAGGGATAAGCGCACTAACGGACAGACAGACAGACAGAGAGACATTGCATTTTATATATATTATAGATTATAGATATTCTCTGCTACATAATATTGTTCCAAATTTAATGGTTTAGGCTGTGTACTGCAAGGGAACGCGCTAACGGCAAACTTTTTTCCGACTTCATTCACTATTATCGTCACTGCTCATTCCCTATGCTACCTATCGTAATAAAATATAGCCTATAACCTGGCCAGAGAACATATGTATGTTTTAAAAAAAAAAGTACGTAAATCGGATAAGTAGTTCTCCAGTGATAAGCGCACTAACGGACAGACAGAGAGACGTTGCATTTTATATATATTATAGATGTTATATACCTAAAATAGTTTCGGAGAAAATCGGGTGTGACAGACGGACAGACAGACACCGAAGTAATCTTATAAGTGTTCCGTACGGAACACTAAAAATGGATTTGTGAATTGGTCTCCAACATCTTATGATATCATGCCACTACAATATCTCTGACGGGTCTTGTAAGATCTGTCCTGTACAGGAACAAATCATCAACTGACGAACCATAGAACCAAAGACATTTACTTTGATGAAGCTTTTGAAAAGCCTTTTCTGAAACTAAAAATAGAAGTTTAAGTTTTACGGAAATTGTATAAAAGTTTTAATAAAATATTCCCATCCATCCTAAAAAAAGATCAGCCGAAAAGAATTCTCGTGGAAACTTTTCGACTCTTTTACGATATCTTATATTAGATCGAATTTTCTCAGTATAAGTTAGTGAACCTCCAAAAAGGCCCCTTTATCGTTTTTTAACTATAAGAATAAGAGAAAGTCTATATTACCAGGTGTCTCAAAAAAGGTTTAATTTTAAAATATTTAGAGTAAAAATGATAAATAAAAAGTATTATTGTTTTAGTTCTAAAAAATAATGTCGTTTATCTGTAGTCAATTACGTTCCCGAAAGTCTTGTAAGTAATCAGTGAAATTATTGTTAACTAAACGATAAGTTATTTTAGAGATTGTTGCTATTTCCTGACCTGCATACACCACAGCCAGCTTTTTTTATGAGCACGGCCCACGTGGTGCAGGAAAATTTCTAAAACGCTGTAGAAGCGAAGGGCATGCAGAAACAGCAATTCACGTTGCTCTTGAATCGCTGACAAGCTGAACTTCATACGGATGCGAAGTATTAGCGCGTATATTTCTAGCATGCATCGCTTTGGGAGGAGTTAAGTGAGCTACAGTCATCGGATACTTTCCATGGCGGCTCGTGGTTCCGTGGCGTAGTATCTTTGTTACGGTGCCGAAGGTTGAGGGTTCAATCCCGCAGGTCGGTATACTTATTTATTAAATTATTTAAGTATATTTGGCCTGGCTACGTACATAGCTAGTAATTGTTCGCAGAAATGCAATAACGTCCGAAGCAGCACTACCGCGTTGTCTAAAAAATGCTGTGAAATACAAAAAATGTATGTTTCGGCACTTAGACAAGGTTGACGAGTATTATGATATCCTCGCCGATATCTTTAAGATATGCAAAAAGGGTAAAATCCCTATTAAGACAGGAAGGTAAACGATAAAAAATAACCGGTCAACTGCAAGTTGAACTTGCGCAATTAGTGTTCCGTACGTTGATTGCTTTTAAAAAATTTTGTTACAGATGTATAAAATGATCAGTGACTTCACAAAAACACACCCCAAATGAGTTTTCAACAAAGTTTGTTTCCAATCTTTACTGAAATCTGATGACCTTGAAATTTTTGTTTTTTTTTTTAAATACCGCAAAAATTATTAAAGGTAATGCACTCGTGATAATTTTCGTTCAATCTACACCCCGTGGAGAATATTCCGGAATTTTTTTCAAAATTTTTTGATAAGTACTTTTCGAGATAAGGCGCGGGACAGCGATTTTTCGCGATTTTTTAAAAAATAATAGAAAGAAAAGTGCGCGCAAGTATTACATTATATATACATTTTTTTAGTCGTGTTTTCACAAGCTTTCATTTGACACCACACTCGATGACCTAGTAAAAAATTTTTTTTTTTCACTTTCGATTCCACCCCCCAAAACTAACCCCTTAAGTCAAAATTTAACTTTCAAAACTGATGGCTCTGATGAGACCATCAGTTCCTATATTACCAAATTTCAACTTTCTATGACAAATAGTTTCGGAGAAAATCAGGTGTGACAGACAGACAGACGGACAGACAGACACCGAAGTGATCTTATAAGTGTTCCGTACGGAACACTAAAAATGGAAATACTTGTAGAATAGACTCAAGTTGCCAACCGTTCTTCGATGATTCAAGGAATTAAGGTTGCGGATCAGATCTGGGTCTCCAATCAGGCAAACAGCTCTCTTCTAAATAGAATCCACACACAAGTGCAGGGTATGTTTGGTAGTAGAACCCTAAACATGGGGAGCAGTGTTCCACCGTTAATTGAATTTGAGCCTTGTACACAATTAATAATTGTTGTGAAGTGTAACTCTTTCTAGTTCGAAATAACATTCCCAATTTTTGAGAAGCTCTCTTTGTTAAAGATGACGACACAATCGAGAAAACGGAAAAGAGAATGGAAAAAAAAATATCACCCGACTAGCCAGCTGGAACATAAGAACATGGACAAACAAAGATCGGGAAGTCATACTAGAAGTGAAAGAACATAAAATAGACATATACGCCATATCCGAAACTAAAAAGAAGGGAAAAGGGATAATGCAGATCCAAAATTATGTACTGATATACAGCGGAAAAAGCAAGCAGGGCAAAGTAACTTCAGGAGTGGCACTGCTAATAAATAAAAAATATAAAGATAGTATAGATGACGTCAAATACATCTCTGATAAAATTTTGGTGGTAACGATCAAGATAGGAAACCAAAAGATGCATATAATATCAATATACGCACCTGATACAAATAAAGGAAAAAGAAGAACGAGCAGAATTCTATAATAAACTACAAGAAGAAATAGATAACTTGACTAACAACAAAACAATAATAATGAGAGATTTCAACGGAAGAATTGGAAGCGACATAATAGGAGGTATAAAACAACGATTCAATGAACGAGAAAGGAATGAAACTGGAGAAGAATTGCGCACATAATCAATTAAGGATAAACAATACCTTCTATCCTCATAAACCACAACACATGTACACCTGGAGGACAAATGACAGAAAATCGGTGATCGACTAAATCATAACAAATAGGGCAGTCAAACCAGAACAAATCATGGATGTAAGAGCGCTCACATCACCTAACGTAGGATCTGACCACAATATCTATAATATATATAAAATGCAACGTCTCTCTGTCTGTCTGTCCGTTAGTGCGCTTATCACTGGAAAACCACTTATCCGATTTACGTACTTTTTTTTTTAAAACATACATATGTTCTCTGGCCAGGTTATAGGCTATATTTTATTACGATAGGTAGCATAAGGAATGAGCAGTGACGATAATAGTGAATGAAGTCGCAAAAAAGTTTGCCGCTAGCGCGTTCCCCTTGCAATACACAGCCTAAAACCATTAAATATGGAACAATATTATGTAGCACAGTCTATAAATATATATAAAATGCAACGTCTCTCTGTCTGTCTGTCTGTCTGTCTGTCTGTCTGTCTGTCCGTTAGTGCGCTTATCACTGGAAAACCACTTATCCGATTTACGTACTTTTTTTTTAAAACTTACATATGTTCTCTGCCAGGTTATAGGCTATATTTTATTACGATAGGTAGCATAAGGAATGAGCAGTAACGATAATAGTGAATAAAGTCGCAAAAAAAAATTTGCCGCTAGCGCGTTTCCTTGTAATACACAGCCTAAACCATTAAATATAGAACAATATTATGTAGCAGAGAATATCTATAATCTATAATATATATAAAATGCAATGTCTCCGTGTCTGTCTAACCATTAGTGCTTTTATCACGCGAGAACCACTTATCCGATTTACGTATCTTTTTTTAAATTCATAAATATATTCTTTGGCCAGGTTATATAATAATAATAATCTATATCTATAATATATATAAAATGCAACGTCTCTCTGTCTGTCTGTCCGTTAGTGCGCTTATCCCTCGAGAACCACTTATCCGATTTATGTAATTTTTTAAATTCTTACATATGTTCTTTGACCAGGTAATAGATATATATTTTATTACATCTATAATATATATAAAATGCAACATATCTCTGTCTGTCTGTATGCCTGTCCGTCCGTTAGTGCGCTTATCACTGGAGAACTACTTATCCGATTCACGTACTTTTTTTTAAACATACATATGTTCTCTGGCCAGGTTATAGACTATATTTTATTACGAAAGGTAGCATAAGGAATGAGCAGTGACGATAATAGTGAATGAAGTCGGAAAAAA
>CM032452.1:130414425-130521873 GCA_019049505.1 Pachyrhynchus sulphureomaculatus | reverse complement strand
ATCTGTAATACTGTTGCCGCGTCACCTTCTCAACTAAATAAGATATCAACTTTAAATTTGATACATATTTGATATGTAAGGTACAGCGATTCATGATTTGGAGAATTTTAAATATATTATAGAAATTCTTTGTCCCCAACTATAAAACAAGCTGTTGCTCAGAATGACTTGTTTATGACCAATACACCAACTTAAGAAAAAAATCTTGCAAACAGTATTGCCACCTATGACCAGGACCGTGAGCTTTTCAGAAGAAATTGCCATAATCAGCACATACATATTCTTCAAAATTAAAGCGTTTAAGACAGTTTAAACATCTTTTTTAATCTCGATTTCCACTGTACTTTGTTGAATGTCAGCATCGTAAACAAATTCTAGATATTCAGTAGGATCTTCTCGATGTTTTTCAGTTCACTGAGTCAACGGTAGCTCATTATCTGAGTTATATCTACATTCCTTCCTTAAATATCCGCGATGCTTAAAATAGTTTGCAATGGTTTCTGTACTGACTCTTTGCCAAGCCATATGGGTAAAGTTTATAGCGTCCAAGAGAGTTACAGAAAAAATGTCACCTTTATCGATTTTCATAAGTAAACCTTTTTATAATGACATTTTAAAGAATGTATCACACCTTGATCCATTGGCTGAAGCTTTACACTTGTGTGTGGAGGCATAAAAACCAATTTTATTTGCTGTCAATTAACTTCAGGGTGCACTGGATAGTTGTCAATCAAAAGTAATATTTTTCTGTTTGTGAGTTTTAATTCTTTATCCCATTCGATCAGTTCGTTTTTAAAAATTTCTGATGTCATCCAGGCTTCACTGGTTGATTTGTACTTTACTGGTAAATGTTTGTTTTAAAAAAACACCTAGGATTGGCGGACTTTCTTATCACCAACAATTTTCTTTTCTCTGTTCCAGACATATTTGCAGTTACCAACAGAGTAATCCTTACTTTTGATAATTTTCCATCAGCACAATTCTCTCCGACAAAACTTTAATGTCTTATCAGGCGTCATCTTGTAAAACAAACCCGTTTCATCCGCATTAAAAATGTCCACATATTCATAACTTTCTCGAATTTCCGGCCATACGAGGCTGGTTTGAAAAGTCCGTGCAAAAATAAAAACTACTTATGTGTTTGGGATAAACCTTTTTTATTTTTCGACATAGTCTCCTTTTAGGCTTATACACTTCGTCCAACGATGTTCTAGTTTGTTGATCCTTTCCGAATAATAGGATTTGTCCAAGTCTGCAAAATATCCATTAGTGTCTGCAATCACCTCCTCGTTTGAATAAAATCTTTGTCCCGCCAGCCATTTCTTCAAATTGGGGAACAAATAGTAGTCCGAGGAAGCCAAGTCTGGAGAATAGGGGGGATGTGAAACGAGTTGGAATCCTATTTCCATTAATTTTGCGACCACAACTGCTGAGGTGTGTGCTGGTGCGTTGTCGTGATGGAAAAGGACTTTCTTGTGGGCCAATCGCGGGCGTTTTTCTTGCAGCTCGGTTTTCAAACGGTCCAATAACGATGAATAATATTCACCTGTAAATAGTTTCACCCTTTTCCAGATAGTCGATGAGGATTATCCCTTGCGAATCCCAAAAGACAGTCGCCATAACCTTTCCGGCCGAAGGAACGGTCTTCGCCTTTTTTGGTGCAGATTTCCCCTTGGTAACCCATTGTTTAGATTGTTGTTTGGCCTCAGGAGTATAGTAATGTATCCATGTTTCATCACAGTGACGAAACGACGCTTAAAGTCCTCCGGATTCTTCTGGAACAGCTGCAAACCATCCTTGCAACACTTCACACGATTCCGTTTTTGGTCAGGCGTGAGCAATCACGGCACCCATCTTGCGGATAGCTTTCTCATGTCCAAATGTTTATGCAAAATATTATGTACCCGTTCAGTCGAGATGCCCACAGCACTAGCAATCTCACGCACCTTAACTCTTTCTGTCATCCATCACCATATCATGGATTTGATCAATGATTTCTGGAGTCGTAACCTCCACAGGCCGTCCAGAACGTTCAGCGTCACTTGTGCCCATATGGCCAGTCCGAAAATTTTGAAACCACTTATAAACTGTTCCAATCGAAGGTGCAGAGTCACCATAATGTTTATCTAGCTTCTCTTTAGTCTCCTGAGGCGTTTTGCCTTTCATAAAGTAATGTTTAATCACCCACACGAAATTCTTTTTCGTCCATTTCTTGAAAATCACTCGACTTCCTTGATTCACACGAATGCCAAACACAAAGAAATAGACCAATATGGCTGAAACTTGGTGTGCGTTCATTCAAGAGATGCTACTAACTAAATATGACCTCGATACGCGCCGGTGGTGCCATCTCTCGGACTTTGCACGGACTTTTCAAACCAGCCTCGTACCTTGGCCAACCACTGATCAACAACAGTCATATCCATTCCTGCAGTTTCTCCTACTATCTTACCGCCACTAATATTATGTCCTTTTTAAATCGTTCAATCGAACTTCTAGAACAGTTAAATTAGGTGAGTGGAAAGTTCGTTATAAACGGACACAAAACATCCCAATTTGGTTCGCTTTAACCGATAAAAAATTTGCATTGGTCTTATGGAAGTTCTTTCGTCCATTATAAAATAGTTTGTTTTAACCGGAATATTCGCTATATAACACATGGGCTGAAAAGTCCCGGGCCTAACAAAGAAAACACGGTTTTTTTTGGTTCAAAATTAGCTTTATTCATCAAGGTAATCTCCATCAAGAGCAACGCAATCATTCCAGCGCCGCTCTAACATTTCAATACCACTTTTGTAGAACGATTTATCTTTTGCCTCAAAATAGGCCTCAGTTTCAGCGATAACCTCTTCATTCGTGCGAAATTTCTTACCGGCGAGCATTTTTTTCAGGTCTGCGAACAGCCAGTAGTCGCTGGGAGCCAAATCTGGCGAATACGGTGGATGTGGGAGCAATTCGAAGTTCAATTCATGTAGTTTTGCCATTGTTTTGATTGACTTGTGACACGGTGCGTTGTCTTGATGAAACAAAATTTTTTTCTTTGCCATATGCGGTCGTTTCTTTGCAATTTCGGCCTTCAAACGCTCCAATAACGCTATATAATATTCACTGTTGATGGTATTTCCTTTCTCAAGATAGTCGATGAATATTACACCACGCACATCCCAAAATACCGAGGCCATAACCTTTCCAGCCGATTGTTGTGCTTTCGGGCGCTTTGGACGAGGTTCACCAGTTGCTGTCCACTTAGATGACGATCGTTTTGATTCCGGAGTGAAGTGATGGATCCATGTTTCATCCATTGTCACATATCGACGCAAAAATTCCGGTTTGTTACGTTCAAACATGGCCAAACACTGCTCAGAATCATCAACACGTTCTTGTTTTTGATCAACAGTGAGCAAACGCGGCACCCACTTTGAACAGAGCTTTCTCATAGTCAAATGCTCATGCAATATAAAGCCAACACGTTCTTTTGATATCTTTACGATGTCAGCTAACTCACGCAACTTCACTTTTCGATCATTCAAAACGATTTTATGGATTTTTTTTGATGTTTTCTGGTGTTACCGCCTCATTTGGACGTCCACTGCGTTCTGCATCATCGGTGTCTCTACGACCACGTTTGAAGTCAGCAAACCAACGTTTTATTGTTGTTTCTGATGGAGCAGAGTCCCCATAACACTTTTCAAGCCATTGCTTCGCTTGAACGGTATTTTTTCCCATCAAGAAGCAGTGTAAAATTAAAACACGAAATTGTTTTTGATCCATTGTTTTGAAAATAACAAAAGTAGCGTCACTCTTAGCACAATAACTCACAAACTAATGAATAGAATATCATGAAATTTTAACAGCAGTCTTTTGAAGGTTAGTATTAACTGAAAAAAAGGTGACTGCAATAAAAACTAGCGCCATCTATGTGTTAGGCCCGGGACTTTTCAGCCCATGTGTTACTCTGTGTTAGATTGAATAAATCTAGACTTCTTATTGAAGATTAATTGCGAATAAACCCATTTCTTGATTAAGGCTCTAACGTAATAGCTCATCAAGAGTTTATCTTGAAATTCAAATATTCCTTTTTAAGAGTTGATTTTTAATTAGTTTTTAGTCTGCTAGCTCCTTGAAACGTTGAAAGGATTTTTATATCTGCGCAAATGAATTTAAGATAAGACAGAAATTTCTAAATTCGTATTGCATAACTCGTCCAATTTATTTTCACGAATGGTAGAATATAGAGCTAACTGGAATAAATAGAGAATATTTAAATTTAAAATTTTTTAGCGTTTTAAGAACGACGTAATCAAGTGGAGTGGTTCAGTAGGAACATGAAAGTATATATTTACTCGTTCGGATAATAAGAAATAGGTTATAGCACACGGAAATCAATGACCATTAAGATTGATGATATTGTTGCAAATGTCCAAAGATTTATTTTAGTCCAAATAATCCAACACGAAGATGCCCAATTTTAGATATCAACTGTTATTAACTAACAAGCATAATTTTTTCAAAGTGAAACTAGCGTAGTATTGAAACCATTTTTGGACATATTTCTTGAATTATGTAATACTAGCAGTGCCTGCGGCTCCGCTCGCGTGGACTTGATTCACTACTATCGTCACTGCTTATTCCTTATGTTACCTAATGTAATAAAAAATCTGCCATTATTTCGCCTTATCTCCCATTATTTCTCCTTATCTCCCATTATCTCTATATAATTTCCATTATCTAGGCTTATCTCTGCTCAGCTCCCATTATTTCTCCTTATCTCCCATTATCTCACCTTATCTCCCATTATCTAGGCTTATCTCGACTTATCTCGCAATATTTCTCCTTATCTCCCATTATCTCACCATAACTCCCATTATCTAGGCTTATATCGAATTATATAGAACATACGAGGCTGGTTTGAAAAGTCCGTGCAAAGTCCGAGAGATGGCACCACCGGCGCGTATCGAGGTCATGTTTAGTTAGTAGCATCTCTTGAATGAACGCACACCAAGTTTCAGCCATATTGGTCTATTTCTTTGTGTTTGGCATTCGTGTGAGTCAAGGAAGTCGAGTGATTTTCAAGAAATGGACGAAAAAGAATTTCGTGTGTGGTGATTAAACATTACTTTATGAAAGGCAAAACGACTCAGGAGACTAAAGAGAAGCTTGATAAACATTATGGTGACTCTGCACCTTCGATTAGAACAGTTTATAAGTGGTTTCAAAATTTTCGGACTGACCATATGGGCACAAGTGACGCTGAACGTTCTGGACGGCCTGTGGACGTTACGACTCCAGAAATCATTGATCAAATCCATGATATGGTGATGGATGACAGAAGAGTTAAGGTGCGTGAGATTGCTAGTGCTGTGGGCATCTCGACTGAACGGGTACATAATATTTTGCATAAACATTTGGACATGAGAAAGCTATCCGCAAGATGGGTGCCGTGATTGCTCCCAAAAACGGAATCGTGTGAAGTGTTGCAAGGATGGTTTGCAGCTGTTCCAGAAGAATCCGGAGGCCTTTAAGCGTCGTTTCGTCACTGTGGATGAAACATGGATACATTACTATACTCCTGAGACCAAACAACAATCTAAACAATGGGTTACCAAGGGGGAATCTGCACCAAAAAAGGCGAAGACCGTTCCTTCGGCCGGAAAGGTTATGGCGACTGTCTTTTGGGATTCGCAAGGGATAATCCTCATCGACTATCTGGAAAAGGGTAAAAACTATTACAGGTGAATATTATTCATCGTTATTGGACCGTTTGAAAACCGAGCTGCAAGAAAAACGCCCGCGATTGGCCCACAAGAAAGTCCTTTTCCATCACGACAACGCACCAGCACACACCTCAGCAGTTTGTGGTCGCAAAATTAATGGAAATAGGATTCCAACTCGTTTCACATCCCCCCTATTCTCCAGACTTGGCTCCCTCGGACTACTATTTGTTCCCCAATTTGAAGAAATGGTTGGCGGGACAAAGATTTTATTCAAACGAGGAGGTGATTGCAGACACTAATGGATATTTTGCAGACTTGGAAAAATCCTATTATTCGGAAGGGATCAACAAACTAAGAACATCGTTGGACGAAGTGTATAAGCCTAAAAGGAGACTATGTCGAAAAATAAAAAATGTTTACCCCAAACACATAAGTAGTTTTTATTTTTGCACGGACTTTTCAAACCAGCCTCGTATGTATAAATTTATAAAAAACACGTAAATCGGATAAGTGGTTCTCGAGTGATAAGAGCACTAACGGACAGACAGACAGAGAGACGTTGCATTTTATATGTATTATATTCCTTGCTACATGATATTGTTCCATATTTAATGCTTTAGGCAGTGTATTTCAGGAGAACGCGCTAGCGGCAAACTTTTCTCCGACTGCTTATTTCTTATGTCACCTAACGTAATAAAATCCTTTAACCTGGCCAGAGAACATATGTATATTTAAAAAAAAAGTACGTAAATCTGATAAGTGGTTCTCCAATGATAAGCGCACTAACGGACGGACAGACAGACAGAGATACGTTGCATTTTATATATATATTATAGATGTAATATATATAAATATAACCTGTAACCTGGTCAGAGAACATATGTATGAATTTAAAAAATCACGTAAATCGGATAAGTGGTTCTCGAGGGATAAGCGCACTAACGGACAGACAGAGAGACGTTTCATTTTATATATATTATAGATATAGATTATTATTATTATTATATAACCTGGCCAAAGAATATATGTATGAATTTAAAAAAATACACGTAAATCGGATAAGTGATTCTCACGTGATAAACGCACTAATGGACAGACAGACAGACAAAGAGACATTGCATTTTATATATATTATAGATTATAGATATCCTCTGTTACATAACATTGTTCCATATTTAATGGTTTAGGCTGTGTATTGCAAGGGAACGCGCTGGGAGCAAACTTTTTTCCGACTTCATTCACTATTATCGTCACTGCTCATTCCTTCCGCCACCTATCGTAATAAAATATAGCCTATAACCTGGTCAGAGAATATATGTATGTTTTAAGAAAAAAAGTACGTAAATCGGATAAGTGGTTCTCCAGTGATAAACGCACTAACGGACAGACAGACAGAGAGACGTTGCATTTTATATATATTATAGATAATTGGACTTTATTAAAGTTTTATACAGATCTTATAAAATTCTTTTGCGCAATAATGCTAGGAATTGCTTGTCAATTTAGATGAAAACACTCTTCCTAATTTGCCAAAAATGGAACAAGTCCATTTAGGTGATTTATCTATGTTCAGTGGACGTCGATTGAATTATCCCATTGCTCAGATAAAGTCACACGATGAACGTGCATTTGTCATAAATATGCAGTCATACACTAGTCTTAAAATTGGCTATCAACTCTAGAAATAAATGTCTCAAACTCGAAATTTTGTATACGTGCAACGTACGTGTAAGATTTAGATTTGATCTTTCCTTGAACCTTCGAAGGTCTAAGTATGAAGAACAAATGAAAGTCTAATGTGCTTTTTTGCAACGCTTACAGATGAATATTAATGGTTGCCAAAAGAATTATCATTGAATTTACTAATATGAGAATAAACACATATTCTCTATAGTATTTATTGACCTCATGGAGATTTATCTGTGTACATATATATTTTTTCAATTTTCAGGTTGTTCAAAAACTGCAAAAAGAATTTGGTGATACGTACGGCCACGAGAACGTTATTTTGAGTGGTACGCACACCCATGGAGCACCAGGTGGTTTTCTTATGGATGTTTTGTATGACATTACTCAGCTGGGCTTCTGCCAAGAGACGTATGATGCCTATGTAGACGGCGTTTATCTTGTAAGTATTTTAGTAAAAATGATCCATAGTGTTCTACTTTCTTTTTTAAGTATTTGAAGCTGATGTAAAACAAAAATAATCAAAATGTAAAAAATACAAGATTTAAAATGTCACAAATTAATTCCTGATCTCATTTAACTCTCACCCTTACCGGCCACTTTTGCTGACATTAGTTTTTTATTGCCATAGTCATTATTTCTTCTGATTATATGCCTCTATTTCGGTAGTCTTTTTTTTTAACACCTTCTTAAATATTTCCACAGCTTTCGTTGTTTTTTTCTCTAAACCTGTCTCGTCTTGTTACCTTCAACATGTCTAACCTCTGTTTCTGTGCTTCTAAATTCCTGGACAAAATTAACGCAACAATCTGAAAATTAATTTGTCTTTTTCTTATGTCAGTTTTTAAAGTTTATCGAGTATTTGAATAGTAGGCTATGCATAATTTGTTTCGTTGTTCATGACAGAAATCAAAACAATTCGTTTAGATTTACAGTTTTAAAGAATTTTTTAGAAGATAAACAATTTTCTGTAATAATGCGATAGATTTTCTTTAAAAGTAAGCTTATAAATTGTTCCCTTTTTCAAAGTAATACGTTTCTGTGGTAGACTGTTTTTTATTTTTGACCCCGAAGAATTAGAAAAATGAATCGAACAAGGAATTTAACTGAACACGACGTAGTGCGAGCCTCAGTTTTATTGGACGAGAGATATTGTCAGAGTTATGTTGCCAATTTGTTAGGCAAACATCGTTCCACAATAAGTCGTATGGTAAGACGCTTGAATGAAGTAGGAACTTATTCTAGAAGGCTAAGGCAAGGGCGAAAACGATGCACTAGCGACCTAGATGAATGTTTTATAAGACAATATGCTTTAAGAAACAGGACTGTCACTAGTTCTATAATAAGAAACGAACTCGAAGCCGTACGCAGTGTCACAATTTCTTCTAAAACAGTTAGAAGACGGTTAAATAAAGCTGGATTAAACAGTAGGAGAGCAGCTACTGCGCCCTTGCTTTCTAGAGAGAACAGAGTTGCCAGGTTACGCTTGCTCGAAGTCACGAAAACTGGTCTGTGGATGATTGGAAACAAGTTTTCTTCACAGATGAAACTAGGGTTAGTCTAAAACATCCAAATGGTCGTGAGCGAGTATGGCGAAGACCAGGAGAGAGGTTTGCTCCTTGCAATATCTCTGCAAGGATTCCATTCGGCGGTGGCTCTGTTATGTTCAGGGCTGGCATCTGCTTTGATGCTCGCACAGAGTTAGTTCCTGTCCGTACGAGATCCATGAATGCTGACTACTATCTTGAGAATATTGTAATAGAACATGGGATGCCTTTCGGTCATTTTGTGGGGCCCAATTTCCTGTTTATGCAAGACAACGCTCGACCTCACGTGGCTAGGGAGGTACTCGATTATCTTAATCAAGTTGATATACCGATTATGCAATGGCCACCAAAAAGCCCGGATCTGAATCCGATAGAACATGTATGGGATCACCTTAAGAAAAATGTGAAACGTCATATACCTGCACCTAGAAACCTGAGGGAACTTGAAAACGCAGTTATCACAGAATGGGAGCAAATTCCTCAAGATTTTATCCAATTAGAAGCATGCCTAGGCGCATAAACGCTGTCATTCGAAGTAGAGGAGGCAAACACACGCTACTAGTGTCCCAGTTACACCATTAATTTTGCTACTAGTGTCCCAGTTTATTTTTTTCATTATTACATAGTTTCAACGATTTTGTTATTAGGTCTTAAGAATAATTTTAATTCGAATCTTATAGAGAAATTTGGTAGCTAATTCACTTTTAAAGTATCCGAATAAGTTTTTTCTAATTTTCGCTGTAACCAATGTTCATAAAAAATTATTAAAATTAATTCATTATAGAGATTTGTATGATTTAATATATTGTTGCGTTAATTTTGTCCAGGAGTGTATTTACCATTATTTTGCTTCGTGTATTATTGATAATATAATCACCATATTAACCAACCATTTCCCTTTGAATTGTTGTGGCTGTTACTTGATGGAAATTCATAACGAATGTAATGAAAGACTGATTTTGTCAAATTTCCACTTTATTTAGTTTCACTGAAACTGTATGACGCGTTTCGCTATACTATAGAAACTAAATAAAATGGAAATTTAACAAAATCAGTCTTTCAGTACATTCAACCATTTCTCCTTTTCCTCCTCTTGTAATATTGATCCTGTGAATTCAGATAACGCCAAAGGCGTTCTTCCGGTACTTTTACTCATAATTTTTCGGACTTTCATCTTTTATAAACCACCTCTTTAAGAAAACAGTGTTTTTTGTTTTTAACGAAAAGAGTTTTCGGAGTAATACCTCAAATCCTTATCTAATTTCGGCTAAACATTGATAGCTACGTAACAGCTGGATTACTCTTTCAGGGTAAAACTTCACAAATACTCTAGATAGCAATCCTCTTTCTATTTCCATGGAATTTTGTTTAATGTAAAGTTGCTTTTTAAACATACGTTTAAATTTAAAATTATACGAGATAGCATTTGT
Organism: Pachyrhynchus sulphureomaculatus; assembly: GCA_019049505.1. Classification (NCBI taxonomy): domain Eukaryota; kingdom Metazoa; phylum Arthropoda; class Insecta; order Coleoptera; family Curculionidae; genus Pachyrhynchus; species Pachyrhynchus sulphureomaculatus. Next base: position 130,511,496 of record CM032452.1, on the reverse strand, counting down.
AAACACTAATCTCAGGATTGCCTAGAATTACTTCCCTCCTATTTTAAATATACCTGTTAGGTAAACGTAGCAACAAGTTTAGCTAAACTACGGATATTTAAAAAAGTCAGGTAACCGACATACCTTTACCATTTCTTCTAAATTCTGAATTTATGTCCGTCTCTACTATCGTTAATTAAATGTTTTTTGTTTATCTGGACTAACAAAGATGTATGTAATAAATGACGTCAGAGTTCTTGCGCCACTGTCGCCATTACATAACTCAGATTACAAAAAAAGCCATAAGTGTAATTTTAAATGCAGTAAAGCCTTTTTTCAAAATGAAACCCTTACAGTTTAAGGTAATTAACAGAGATTTATTGCTTAGTATTCTTGTAAAAAGCTTGAAAAAATCTTGCAACATACCATTTAATTAATTTGCTAAAAGAACCGTAAGCATTGTAAAACTGCTGGTATTTTTGCCCTTATTGGTTTTTGCCACTGCTTCCGTAGTAAAATTAAGTAAAGTGCCTTAAAAATTTAAAGAAAAATACACTAATATCATTAGATCGATCCAATTTTCACTTCCTAATTTATAATTCTTTTAAATTAGAATACTGAAATATGCCTTTTAAAAATTGCGAATGGATATTCTGTAATACACAGGATCGAGACGAAATTAAAATCTGTATTAACTGTTTACGCTTGTGAAATGTTGGGACTAATATTCTAAACCTGTGTTTTAATTTTTTGAACTAATGGCAACGCCATACATGCCAGACATTTTTGGGGAATTTGTTGGTTGTTTTCCTGTTGTTGCTTAAAACTGAAAATATATTGACGGCGTCAGCTTTATAAGTCGTGAGCCGGTGTTATTAAGGGTATATTTGCCTATTTAATGTTAAAATGCAAAAAATCTTTATTCTAATTGCTACGTTTTAAACCAGAGGTTCCCAAAATTTTTTTTCTCGTAGACCACTTTCAAAATTTTACTTGTTTCGGTGGACCCCCTGCTGCTACATTTCTACCATATTCCCAAAACTCGTCAAAAAATGTGAAGATTAGATCTAACGATGGAAATTTGCGTCGTGGCTGAGTTCGAATCCTAAATTCGGAGTGGTAAAAATAAAAAGAAAAATAATATATTTTCTTGTGTTCTATTTATTAAAATAATATGATTACAGACTTAATAGAATTAAAATTAAACATTAATAACGTACCGTAACTTCAACAATGCAAATGAACAATTAAAAAAAAATAGTCATAATTTTAATGGGAGGGATGTATTTGATGGATTGACAGCAAATTATCAATCTTTGGCTTCAGTGTTGTAAGGAATAACCGCAAATCTCCCCGTTCTGTGATGTTCAATCTGCTCCTTTTTTTTTGTTAATAGGTTTGTTACGACACTAAAACTTTTTTTGACAAGGTATGACGAGGGAAACGCTATCAAAAGTTTTCTCGCAATTTCCCACAGCCCGGGATATTTTTCGGGTATTTCTGCCTGCAGCCAAAAAGTTTGATAGCTTTTTTTAAATTTCACCTTCAGCTCCTCATTGGTGCTAAGCTCGAGTAGCTCCTCTTGTAATACCACATTCGCTACTTTCGTTTCATCAAATGGATTTATGATCCATGGTGGTATTTCCATCATCAGAATACCTTCAAATCTATTTTTAAAGTCATCATGTAGTGCATTTAAATGTTGAACGTATGTCTGAATATCCCCATCAAGACATTCTGCCTGTGACAAGTTTGGAAACAGAGAATTCGCGCCGACTAATATTTTGCATCATAAATTTCAATTTTCCAAGAAAAGCCGAAAGGACACTCTTTGTTTTTATTAAATTTAGGCCGTCCCTTTGTAACTGCAAGTTAATGTCATTAAATTTTTTGAACAAATCTGTCAAATACGCGATGTCTGCTTTCAATTTGATCAGGTTTTCTTTTAAATCTGGATCTTTACTTTCCAGAAATTTTAAAACTGATTCAAAAAGTGAGTAAAATCTTGTTAAACATGCGCACCTTTCGACAACCAGCGTACTTCAGTATGTAAGAGCAATCGTTGGAAGTCTTCATCATTTTCGTCGCACAATTGTGCAAATAAACGGGTATTCAACGCATTGCTTCTTATTTTGTTAACTGCTTTAATCACAAATTGAAGCGATTGGTGCAATCTATCACTCAAATTTTTCGCTACCAGGTGTTGTCGGTGGATGACACAGTGAATTGCAGTTACTTCTGGTATAATTCTTTTAAGATGGCTTATAAACCCACGATATCGCCCGAAGATGGCAGGAGTTCCATCTGCTGCCACCGAAATAATGTTTGTAAATGGAATCGATTTTTTCCTTAAAAAAATCACTCAGGACACATATTGATTCGCCTTTAGTGTCCGTCTCCAAAGTTTTCGCGAATAGCAGGTCTTCATGGATTTCTTCGTCCATAACAAATCGAACATATGCCAATAATAATGGTTCATTACCAGGTAAAGTTGACTCGTCCAGTTGAATAGAAAAATGAGTTGTTTGCAGATAATTACACAAGAAGCTTTCAATATCAGAGCTCATTTCATCAATACGTCTTTGTACAGTGTTGTTACTCAAAGGAATTCTTGTTGAATACGTCAAATGGAGGTTTGTGCAGAACAGTTTTTAAAACTTCTTCAACAGCGGGTAAAATTAACTGTTCTCCAATGGTGTGCGGTTTTCCAGATTTCGCTATAAGCAGTGAGATATTGTAAGATGCCCGCAAGCCATCATCGTTACTTTGAGACGTTGAAACGAACATACTGTGCACGGTGGGTATCTTTTCATATTTTTCCTTCAATGTTTGAAAATATTTTAAATCTTTACCTATTTTATCAGGATGACACCTTCTTAGATGATCTTCGAGCTTCGATGGTTTCATAGAGTCATTGCTCAAAACTTTGTTGCATAAAAGGCATATGGGCAATCGTTTGTCTGCCTTTGTTGGAAGAAAACCAAATTTCAAATAATCAACACTGTACTGTCGCCATTTCTTCTTAGATTCAGCCATGTTTCGTATCAGTTACCTACCTGTAAAGAAAAAAAAATGTTTGTTTTGGTAATCATAAGGCGACTTTAACAGGATATGGCTATTTTAACAGAATAAAATAGGATTAATTAATTATTGCAATGAAAAAACCAAAATGCCGGCGCCAAAACTGATTTTAATTATTAAAAGCAATAAACTGCTAAGACCCATATAGAGGTTTTCACAAAACGGCTGAAACCTATTTTAATGTAATATAAAATATTTTGTGATTAATTATATTTTGATACATTTCTGTAAATTCGAGAGAAAATACTTTTAAAGAATATTTTGACATCAAAACTCCGCGATTTTAATGATTTATTTATTACTTTGATGTACAATTTATGAAAATATTTTTAGTCATTTAGCATTAGCAACTACGAGGGCACTGAAATATGTACAAACATGCAGGTCAATCATATATCTCTCCTTTAGTGAATCACCACAGTCGGGTAAATAAATAATTTTATAATAAAAAGTACTAAAAGTTCAATCTTTCTCGGCTTTTTGTTCTTTTATAGAAGTATCGAATAATGACCCTGTTCAGTATTTAATTTTTTATTACGTACCTACTACACGCAAACATAACAAATATAATATTACTACAATATAAAATAAAAGTATGAATAACAAATAGGCAGGTACTTACTTTATCTGGCACTGGCAAACACTGACATCGATTCACTCACACTTTTCTTTTCAGAATTCCGGAAACAAATGAGTAACGTTTGTCCTTAGCATTCGTATTTCTATTGGTGAAGAATCAAACAAGTTCAGGCAAGATTGCAAGCACAGCACAAGTCGTATTTCGTCCCTTTGCACGTCTGAACGGGTTGCGTTGCGGGCGGGCGGCGCTTTGCAAGTCTCGACGCGCGTTGTACTGAATATCGAATATGCAAGTTTTTACAAGTAACAGTCGCCGACCTTCTTAAAATACACTACTCAAAAAAACTAAGGGAGGTTTTAAAACAAGGAAATTAATGCTAAATAAACAGGCTATCTGATCCATATGCCGGCCTAACTGAAAAAATTTTTTTCAAGCCCATGGACCAAAAAAAAAAGCAAAATATTTGCAATATTATTTTTTCGCGCTATCTGTTAGGATTGTATGAGAACCGTAGCTCCTAAAAAAATTTTAGCCAAAAAATGTGAAAATTAGAATCTTAAAGCTTCAAAATGCTTTTTTTTAAAGTCTCAATACGACCATTTTTCACCGAAATACACCGAAAATCACCGAAAAATTTGGAATTTTTTTTTTGCTCCCTTAATTTTTTTGAGTAGTGTATTATCTGCCTACATTGATAGGTAAAACCAAGCCAACATTTTGTTCTTTACTATCGAAACCAGATAAATTTTTCGTGGACCCCCACTTCAACTTGTGAACCCCCATTTTTTTTTCACGCCAACGTAGACCCCCGTCGAGTCTCCCGTGGACCCCTAGGGGTCCACCTGAACCACTTTGGGAATCACTGGTTTAAACAAACAAGAGAGCTGAGTTGCTGGGATAAAATATTTTTGATTTTGGTTTAAATATATTTAATAACACCAAAGAACAAGTTACTTCATGGTGTTTATTCACTTGATTTATCTTTGTTGAATCATGATGAGGAAAGATTATGTTATACAACATATATAATTTAATAATAAGTTTGTTGATCAAGAACCCAGTCTTCTGGTACAGGATTGCAGCGTCATTTTTTCTGAACTTTGGGATATAAATATTTTTAATTGTTTGTTCCAATTTATAATATATTTCATTATAATACAAGAGAAAAATAACTGAGGCCATTTAAGTGATTTTGATTAGGTTTGCAACCTTTACTAAAATCAATGGGTCAATTTGCTATCAAATTATTCGAGGCGATTGTCAGCTTTAGGAAATTAAATTATTACTTGGACAGGGGAGATAAAAGGATTTTTTTATTATTGTGAACGTTATCCGATTTTAAAAACCCTGGAAATATGACGAGACGCTTCAGTTCGATATTCCAGTTTGTAAACGCCTACGCGGAATGTTTTGACGTGGGAAAAGTCGTAATTTTGCTCACGCAATCCAAATAATATTAGTTTAAATCTCGCAGACTATTCCCTTTGAAACTCGACTCCCTTTTTATGTTTACAAATCGGAGTAGTTTTTTAATTTTCGTCATAAAACCAACTGCTTTATTGCTGATTTCTTATTGGCAAGATTTTAAAACAATAAAGTAATAAGTGATAATAAACTTTCGCTACAAAAAACACGCACACACACACACACACACATATATATATATATATATATATATATATATATATATATATATATATATATATGTGAATTCCTAGGAATAAAAAATGCATTCGTGGATTAGTATTCTGGTCTGGTTGCTAGACGCTGAGCTTCCTCGCAACTACTACTTCAGTAGTCGCAGATGTTTCATTAGAATCCAACTTGGCATTGCCGCTACTCACTGATCAGTAGTTGATACCACCTCTACGGGGAGGAGATCTTCGAAGACTCCAAAACCTACGACTGATCATTAAGACGACGATTACTAAGTCAAAATGCCACTCAACACGCTTTTAAAAGATTTTATAAAACGAAACGCACTGGAAAGTTACTCCATTTTAATCAAAGCTAAAATAGCCACCGTTCCAAGATGACCCAGTATATAAAACACATTTATTCCATCAATTGTAGCTATAAACCTCCGCCGAAAAAAGTAGTTCGATTTTATTTACGCATTCGTTATCGACGGGGAAACGTATTAAAAAGGGAACCCTATGATTCAATTTCAGTGCAAATTACATTAAATTGCATTTGTAAGAGTATCGTGCTCCCCCAAGAATTTAATAATAAAAATTGTATAACATGGAGGAAAGCAATTTCATTGTATGAATAAAAAACTTCAAAGTAATGTTATTTATTCCATAATATCCACACGCATAATATAATAACATAATTCGCAAGATACTATATTGCATTGCATAGATAATCGGAGCATATATATATATATATATATATATATATATATATATATATATATATATATATATATATATATATATATATATATAAACTCCTGGACAAAATTAACGCAACAATCTGAAAATTAATTTATCTTTTTCTTATGTCAGTTTTCAAGTTTATCGAGTATTTGAATAGTAGGCTATGCATATTTTGTTTCGTTGTTCATGACAGAAATCAAAACAATTCGTTTAGATTTACAGTTTTAAAGAATTTTTTAGAAGATAAACAATTTTCTGTAATAATGCGATAGATTTTCTTTAAAAGTAAGCTTATAAATTGTTCCCTTTTGCAAAGTAATACGTTTTTGTGGTAGACTGTTTTATTTTTGACCCCGAAGAATTAGAAAAATGAATCGAACAAGGAATTTAACTGAACACGAGGTAGTGCGAGCCTCAGTTTTATTGGACGAGGGATATTGTCAGAGTTATGTTCCCAATTTATTAGGCAAACATCTTTCCACAATAAGTCGTAAGGTAAGACGCTTGAATGAAGTAGGAACTTATTCTAGAAGGCTAGGGCAAGGGCGAAAACGATGCACTAGCGACCTAGATGAACGTTTTATAAGACAATATGCTTTAAGAAACAGGACTGTCACTAGTTCTATATTAAGAAAACGAACTCGAAGCTGTTCGCAATGTCACAATTTCTTCTAAAACAGTTAGAAGACGGTTAAATGAAGCTGGATTAAACAGTAGGAGACAAGCCACTGCTCCCTTGCTTACTAGAGAGAACAGAGTTGCCAGGTTACGTTTTGCTCGAAATCACGAAAACTGGTCTGTGGATGATTGGAAACAAGTTTTTTTCACAGATGAAACTAGGGTTAGTCTAAAACATCCAGATGGTCGTGAGCGAGTATGGCGAAGACCAGGAGAGAGGTTTGCTCCTTGCAAAATCTCTGCAAGGATTCCATTCGGCGGTGGCTCTATTAAGTTCTGGGGTGGCATCTGCTTTGATGCTCGCACAGAGTTAGTTCCTGTCCGTACGAGATCCATGAATGCTGACGACTATCTTGAGAATATTGTAATAAAATATGTGATGCCTTTCGGTCATTTTGTGGGGTCCAATTTCCTGTTTATGCAAGACAATGCTCGACCTCACGTGGCTAGGGAGGTACTCGATTATCTTAATCAAGTTGATATACCGATTATGCAATGGCCACCAAAAAGCCCTGATTTGAATCCGATAGAACATGTATGGGATGACCTTAAGAAAAAATGTGAAACGTCATATACCTGCACCTAGAAACCTGAGGGAACTTGAAAATGCAGTTATCACAGAATGGGAGCAAATTCCTCAAGATTTTATCCAAAATTTAATTAGAAGCATGCCTAGGCGCATAAACGCTGTCATCCGAAGTAGAGGAGGCAACACACGCTACTAGTGTCCCAGTTACACCATTAATTTTGCTACTAGTGTCCCATTTTATTTTTTTCATTATTACATAATTTCAACGATTTTGTTATTAGGTCTTAAGAATAATTTTAATTCGAATCTTATGGAGAAATTTGGTAGCTAATTCACTTTTAAAGTATCCGAATAAGTTTTTTCTAACTTTTAGTTGTAACCAATATTCATAAAAAATTATTAAAATTAATTCATTATAGAGATTTGTGTGATTTAATATATTGTTGCGTTAATTTTGTACAGGAGTGTATATATATATATATATATATATATATATATATATATATATATATATATATATATATATATATAAAAACAGGAGATTAATCTTGACCGATTTGTGGAATAGAAATTATCAAACTTTATTGGGGATGCGGTCTCAATGGAGGCCTAGGAGGTAGAAATTAAACTCTAAGTGTTCACTGTCAAGCTTTCGATAATGTTTATTATCTTCTTCAAAGGCACGTTTAACACATGAGTCCTAAACTAAAGAACACTGCATTTTCATCGGAATTGCCGGAAAAATCAGCAAATTCACATGGATGATTACCGATTTACATTTTCATAGGATGCACGTCGTAACGAAGACTTTCGTATATATATATATATATATATATATATATATATATATATATATATATATATATATATGTATATATATGTATATATATGTATATATATGTATATATATGTATATATATATATATATATATATATATATATATATATATATATATATATATGTATATGTATATATATGTATATATATATATATGTATATATATGTATATATATGTATATATATGTATATATATGTATATATATGTATATATATGTATATATATGTATATATATATATATATATATATATATATATATATATATATATATATATATATATATATATATATATATATATGGCGAGATCCATCTTGAATATTTTTCAACTTTTTTTGACTCAAGAAATTCAGAAGTCAATTTTTCAATATTTCCAATTTTCAAGTAGTCAATAAGGGGCCATGAAATATTACCAAAAATGGAATGTCGGATAATTTCACATGTATTGTTAAAAGAGTTTTGAGTAAATATTATCGATTTATTTTGTAAAATTTTTTTCAGGCAATTAAACGTGCACATGACAACATAGTCGAAGCACATGTCTATACGAATGCAATTGAAGTAATTGATGCCAATATAAACAGGAGCCCCGCCGCTTATGAACAGAATACCGAAGACGAAAGAGCAAGGTAAATTTTTCTTATTATTTTAAAAATCATAATATACTGCATGCAATTTAAAAGTTCTTGGACTAACGCTTTATAGCCATAACGTAAAATAGTATCGACTCGAGGTAATAGGTAGCGGTAAATCTCTAATAACTCTGCGTGATAAGTTTAAATTTGCTAGTTGGTTCATTTTGTTCTGTACGCACGTCTACATAAAGGTCTAGTCCAGGGATGTCAAAGATACGGCCCGCGGGCCGCATCCGGCCCCCCGGGACGTATCAATAAGGCCCGCGATCGCAATGAAGAATCATAATTTTTAACAACCGTATATTATATAACACATGGGCTGAAAAGTCCCGGGCCTAACACATAGATGGCGCTAGTTTTATTGCAGTCACCTTTTTTTCAGTTAATACTAACCTTCAAAAGACAGCTGTTAAAATTTCATGATATTCTATTCATTAGTTTGTGAGTTATTGTGCTAAGAGTGACGCTACTTTTGTTATTTTCAAAACAATGGATCAAAAACAATTTCGTGTTTTAATTTTACACTGCTTCTTGATGGGAAAAAAAAAAAAATACCGTTCAAGCGAAGCAATGGCTTGAAAAGTGTTATGGGGACTCCGCTCCATCAGAAACAACAATAAAACGTTGGTTTGCTGACTTCAAACGTGGTCGTAGAGACACCGATGATGCAGAACGCAGTGGACGTCCAAATGAGGCGGTAACACCAGAAAACATCAAAAAAATCCATAAAATCGTTTTGAATGATCGAAAAGTGAAGTTGCGTGAGTTAGCTGACATCGTAAAGATATCAAAAGAACGTGTTGGCTTTATATTGCATGAGCATTTGACTATGAGAAAGCTCTGTTCAAAGTGGGTGCTGCGTTTGCTCACTGTTGATCAAAAACAAGAACGTGTTGATGATTCTGAGCAGTGTTTGGCCATGTTTAAACGTAACAAACCAGAATTTTTGCGTCGATATGTGACAATGGATGAAACATGGATCCATCACTTCACTCCGGAATCAAAAACGATCGTCATCTGAGTGGACAGCAACTGGTGAACCTCGTCCAAAGCGCCCGAAAGCACAACAATCGGCTGGAAAGGTTATGGCCTCGGTATTTTGGGATGTGCGTGGTGTAATATTCATCGACTATCTTGAGAAAGGAAATACCATCAACAGTGAATATTATATAGCGTTATTGGAGCGTTTGAAGGCCGAAATTGCAAAGAAACGACCGCATATGGCAAAGAAAAAAATTTTGTTTCATCAAGACAACGCACCGTGTCACAAGTCAATCAAAACAATGGCAAAACTACATGAATTGAACTTCGAATTGCTCCCACATCCACCGTATTCGCCAGATTTGGCTCTCAGCGACTACTGGCTGTTCGCAGACCTGAAAAAAATGCTCGCCGGTAAGAAATTTCGCACGAATGAAGAGGTTATCGCTGAAACTGAGGCCTATTTTGAGGCAAAAGATAAATCGTTCTACAAAAGTGGTATTGAAATGTTAGAGCGGCGCTGGAATGATTGCGTTGCTCTTGATGGAGATTACGTTGATGAATAAAGCTAATTTTGAACCAAAATAACCGTGTTTTCTTTGTTAGGCCCGGGACTTTTCAGCCCATGTGTTACTATATAATTAAATAAATAAAATGTCAAAATAATTCAGTACATTTTTTTTATTTGAATCTGGCCCGCCTACACATTCTAAATTTATATATGGCCCTCTGCAAAATTGAGTTTGACACCTCTGGCTAGTCTTACCTTTTTGGGGTATCGCCTGAACTGTACTGCATTTCCAATAAGAAGAAAATTGAAATACAATCTGGCCATTTTTTTGTTTACACGTCATTTTCGAGGTTTGATAAATAATAACTCCGGCAAATTATAGGCCAGTGTCTCTTTTGACGGCGGTGTCAAAGATGTTTGAGAGATCAATTTACAACAGACTCTTACCCTTTCTTTTACAGTGCAATATTCTCTCACCAAACCAATTTGGCTATTTACCAGGAAAATCCACGGAGATGGCTATTTATCAAGCCCTCACAGAAATCATTATGAAACTTGACAGAAATGAGAACGTTGGCTGGCCTGAACTTTGATCTCTCAAAGGCTTTTGATACCATAAATTTCTCACTGCTATTCATTAAGCTTGAGAGATATGGGGCTTCTGGAGTCATATTTACAAAACCGATCCCAGTCAGCGAATGTTAGGATTATTTATTTATTTATTTATTTACGGTTCATTAGAACCTAATTTAACTATCGGATAGGCATATTCTTACAATGTCGATATGATAGTTGCTTAAACTTATTTATGGTATGGTTATTTTTAATATTATTTGGTAGGTCATTAAAATGTTTAAGTCCTTTATAATAAAGATTTGCTCGATCAGCTTCATTTGTAATTCCCACTACTCGGAAGTCATTTCGTCCTCTGGTGTTGTAGTTGTGTATTTGATTGACGTATCTAATTTTCTCGGTCAAATATGTGGGTGGGACAATTTTCTATTTTTATATTATAGATGAATTTCATTGCGTAATAAAATAAGCTCTGCTTTACACTCAGCCAATTTAATCGATCTAACATATCTTTTATGTGCGTATCTCTAGGCTTCCGCAATATAAATCTCACTGCCTTGTTTTGAAGTTTTTACAGTAGTTCTATTTTGTGTATCCTTAGCAAGAAATAATACCGAAGGACAATAAATAAAATGTGGCTCAATTATGCTTCTATATATTAATATTTTATGGTATTCACTTATGATGTGGCAAGTTCTATACACGAGATAAAGTTTTTGGTTTATTTTATTCACTAAATATTGAAAGAGTGCATCAAATTTAAGTTTACAATCTATCACTATACCCAAGTATTTAATTTCGTTCACTTTTTCTATTTCACGATTATTTATGTATAATTTATGATTATTATTATAGTTATTGTGTGATATTATCATATATTTAGTTTTATCTGTATTTAGTTTTAACATATTTATACACATCCACTTGTAAAGAATATTCATATCAGACTGCATTTTATTAATAGCCACATCCAAACTAACATCACTAATTGCAATCAGTGCATCGTCTGCAAATAGTCTAACATCCCCGTGCTTTAAACCGTCTTTAATGTCATTTATGTATATGAGAAACAGTACCGGCGCAAGGACAGAGTTTTGCGGTATACCAATATTCACTGGTATCGCTGACGATGTCGTGTTTCCAATTTTTGTTTGTTGCTTTCTATTCGATAGATAATTTTCAAACCATTTTAATTCTATATCACGCACTCCAATTTTGTGTAGTTTCTTAAGCAATAATTTTCTGTCTATAGTTTCAAATGCTCTTTTTAAATCTATGAAAGTTGATACAATGTATTTTTTATTCATCAAATCTTCACGCCATTCACTTATAACATAATTAATTGCAGTTTCACATGAGTGTTTTCTTCTAAAACCCGATTGCTCTGGAATAATAATATTCTTATCATTCAAATATTGCAGTAACTGATTTTTTATCACTGTTACAAGGATTTTTTCGTCACTTGGAAGCGTATTTATTGGCCGCATCTCTTCAGGTTTTATAGTATATTTTATTTTTTCAATTGGCACAATTTTGGAAATTTTCCATTCGTTAGGCACTTTTCCTTGCAGCATGCGACTATTGATGATATTGGCGTAAAAAAAAAGCCGTGTACGTTATAGAATGTTTAATTACACCTTCAGGTAAAAATATAAGGATTAACCTCCGAGACTATTTCTCGGACCCTAACAGCATGTGTAGGGGTGTACCACAAGGATCGATACTAGGTCCATTGCTTTTCCTGTTGTATGTGAACGATTTACCGGACTATCTGCTGCGGCAGCAGGATGTGGATGATGATGATGGGGATGCTTGTCAATTTGTTGATGACACATCGGTCATTCTGTCGAGCTCTTCTATCGCTAGCCTGTCAGTCATCTGTTTCTCGTATAGTGGCAAGAATGGCTGAGTGGTGTGAAAAGAATTACTTTTGTCTTAATGGGAATAAAACGGGCCTTATATTATTTAATAAAAATAAAATACCCATACAATCATTATATGTATGACATGAACTAAAGTCAATACCGAATATAGAGACGATAAAATTTTTGGGGGTTAATATTGACTCAAGTATTTGTTGGGAAATACATGCAGTGAAACTTCGGTCTAAGCTTAATAGTGCGTGTGCTCTTATTAGAAGACTTAGATATATTGTATCATCAAATAGCATACAACTTTTCTATTTTGCTTATGTTCAATCCCAATTAAACTATGGGATTTCTTTCTGGGGATCTTCAAGATTTGCTAGGGATATCTTTAGGGCACAAAAGAGAATTGTGAGATGCATGCGTCATTTACATCCTCTAACGTCGTGTCGACCATACTTTATTGAAATGGGATTACTTACGGTCCCGGGTCTCTACTTCATGGCTTTGGTCACCTTTGTTAAGAAGAATCCATCATTTTTCTTGACAAATAGGAATGAATATGCCCCAGATATGGCAATTACGACTAGAGGTAGAAACGAATTACGAGCGCCCTACCATGCTACTTATTTCTTTGAAAAAGGGCCATATTTTAAATGCATAAAGGCATATCGGCTTCTCCCATTGGAGATCAGGAACATTGAGGGGATTGAGAGATTCAAAAGGGAAGCAAAAAGGTGTCAAATTTTGGATGGTTGTAGCTTCTACTTGATGGAAATTCATTATAAATATATAATAAAAGACTGTTTTTAGTCAATTTCCACTGGTTTATTTAAATTGCGATGACGCGTTTCGCTGTTGATGCAACTTCTTCAGATCTACATTTTACACTGTCAAGTTAGGTTTAATATTCACAGTTTTATATAATTTCTTAATTATAATATTACATATATAATAGTTCTCACCACCCTAACCATCATAAACTTGCAGCTTATCATAGTTTTATACATAGAGTAACTAATATCCCCTTATCAGAAGAAAATTTTACTAAAGAATTAAACTACATAAAACAAGTAGCCGTTAACAACGGTTATTCGGATACTTTAATCAATAGTATCGTTAGGAAAAAACTTAGAAACAAGGCAATCTCAGAAATATTATACCCACGTTTTAAGGACAGAAATACCACCTTTAAATGCTTAACCTATTTCGGCAAACCAACGGAAAAAACTGGGGAAATTTTTAAATCAAAAAAAAATATCATATAGCTTACAAGACTAACAATACTATAGGGAAATATCTTAAAAACTACAAACCACAAATCAATAAAGACAATAAATCAGGGGTTTATCAATTAACATGTGGGTCATGTCCTAAAACATACATCGGACAAACTGGACGTATATTTTAGACAAATAATTACAGAACACGAAAAAAGTTTCATCCATAGAAAATCTAATTCAACATATGCTAATCATCTTTTAATAGAAAATTACACATTTAACAAGAATTTCAAAATTTTACACACCCAACAAAAAGGTTTAAAAATAAACCTTTAGAGACAATGCAAATAAATCGATTAAGGACTACAGGTACTTTACTCAACGACCAGGTAGATTTAAGCAATTCATCATTATTGAATTTATTTTCCAAATCTGTGTGGATTTCCCAATACTAGGGCCTAGGCCGCGCAAGATTTGGCACTACAAATCTGCTAAATGGGAAGATCTCATGGAATACTTTCGAACTTTCCCTTGGATAGACGTTTGTTTTCGATCCGATAACCCATCTGACTGCGCCAGGGAGGTCTCCGATGTTATTTTGGCTGGTATGGAAGCTTACATCCCTTTTTCGAAGAAATGCTCCTCCAACGGCAACCCTTGGTTCCATTGCAACCACACCTGTTAAGAGAGCGAACTTGTTGGCTGAATTCTTTGCTTCACATTCTACTGTCGATTCCCAAGGAAAAACACCATCTACTATTCCCATATTGCAGTCAAGGATGCCCGATGCTGTCTTCAGACAGCGCATCATAAAGCGTATTTTAATGAAGCTAGACACCAAGAAGGCTTCTGGCGCTGACGGAATACCTGCCATAGTTCTCAAAATCTGTGCAAGGGAACTAACACCAGTTTTCTGTAGACTTTTTAACCTATCCTACAGAAAGGGAATATTTCCGTCCTGCTGGAAATGTGCCACGGTTCAGTCGATACCTAAAAAAGGTAAGAAGACCTTGCCAAATAACTACCGACCAGTTGCACTGCTTTCAATAATATCGAAAGTCATGGAAAAGGTTATCAATGAGCATCTTCTAAAATATCTTGAACGATTCAATATTATTAGCGATCACCAATATGGTTTTCGTAAACATAGATCAACAGGAGATCTTCTGACTTATGTAACACATGTTTGGAACAACGCAATTGAACACTTTGGAGAATTTCGAGCGGTTGCTCTTGACATATCCATGGCATTCGACCGTGTTTGGCACAATGGACTGTTGGCTAAGTTGCGCTCTTATGGTATGTCTGAAAGGTTCTGTTTGTGGCTCTCATGTTTCCTCAGAGAGCGTTCTTTACGAGTGGCGGTCGACGGATTTCTTTCTAACACCCTCACTATCAACGCGGGTGTGCCCCAGGGCTCCATACTGTCTCCTACTCTCTTTCTCATTTACATTAACGATCTGCTGGAAAAGACCGGGAATCCAATCTATAGCTTTGCAGATGACAGTACGCTTGTCTCTTCATTCACCTTGAACGCTCGGACATCGGCTGCCCAGGCGAATATCCGCAGACAGCAGGAGGTCGTTCAACTTAACAAAGACCTGGAAGGAATTCTATCTTGGGGTGACAGTAACCAAGTGGAATTTTAACGCTACAAAAACCCAAGCGGCAGTTTTTTCTAAAAAAGTTAACGTTGCTGAACCCGACATAGTTATGGCGGGGCACTCCGTTCCCCTAGCATCGTCGCTCAATTTGTTAGGCGTTAGTTTGGGAGCAAATATGTCTTGGCATGAACATGTTGCAGGCATAGCAAGGAGAGCTTCTCAAAAGTTGGGAATATTATTTAGAACCAGAAAGCTTTACATCTCACAACAACTGTTAATTCTTTACAAAGCCCAAATTCGACCAACTATGGAATATTGCTCCCACGTTTGGGGCTCCGCTCCCAAACATACACTGCATTTGTTGGATTCTGTTCAGAGAAGAGCGGTCCGTCTGATTGGGGGCCCGGAATTGACCGGCGGCCTTGATTCGCTGGAACATCGAAGAACGGTTGGCGACTTGAGTCTGTTCTACAAGTATTTTCATGGAAAGTGTTCGAAGGATGTAGCCCGCTTAATTCCTCCCAAAGCGGTGCATGTAAGAAATACACGTCGCGCTGGTGCTTCGCATCCGTATGAGGTTCAGCTTGTTACTCCGCGTACAACGCTTTTCAAGCAATCTTTTATATGGAGAACGTCATCCCTTTGGAATAATTTGCCCAGCGCTGTGTTTCCCACCGAGTACAATTTACAGCGATTCAAGAACAACGTGAATCGCTTTTTCCGCACTCGTGCCGCTTCTGGAGCGCTTTAGGGACTTCCCTGCAGCACGTGTGCCAGACCAATAATAAAAAAAAAATGTAATTTAATTAGGTGTAATATTATAATTAAGAAATTATATAAAACTGTGAATATTAAACCTAACTTGACAGTGTAAAAAGTAGATCTGAAGAAGCTGCATCGACAGCGAAACGCATCATCGCAATTTAAATAAACCAGTGGAAATTGACTAAAAACCTTTTATTATATACAAAAAGGTGTGCTCTCTCAGAATGTTTCTACTCTCTTGATTTTGATCAATAATTAATTTTAGTTATCAATAGTTGTAAGATTTTGTCCTCTTCGGTGTCTTAGATTTTGTTGGCTATATGCATATATTCTACTTTTTTGTGACGTTGCTTTTTTACATTATGTAATCTTGATGGCAATAAAGGAATGAATAAATAAATAAATAAAATAAAACTTAAAAACTCACTCGAATCGACGATTGACTATAGACAATTCGGCCAGTTACTTATTTAGTTATTCCTTTATGTGACCTTAGCGCTCCTTCTTTTACCTATGGTCTCTACTACTCTGTTATCTGCTCTTCTACCCTATTTCATTTTCTTTCCTCTTTTAGTGCCCCATCCAGTCGATATGTTCCATGTTACATTTTCTTCATCGGCTCGTTATTCAATCTTCCTAAATTATTTTCAGCAATATTTCGTGATATTGTCATCTTCACCGTTTCTGGTGACCGTTGTATGACATTCATAACTTGATACTGGCTTGATATATACTGGATTTTATTGATGTTTTAATATATTGATCTCTATATATTATAGTGTATTGTAATATGTGTTTAAATATCTTGTCACTTCATTAGTCCTTTCTACTTAAAGAGTAGTTGGAGTTCTTTCTATGTCTCTGTAGATATACTTTATTTTCATAATCTGTTCATTAGTTATACTTTTGAATCTGATCAGCTCTTTGATGAATACTAATGATCTAGTTCTCTGAGCTGAGATGGTCGTATTATAGTTTTTTACTGCTCTATTAAATTCAGTTTGTATATATTGCTAGTAGTACTTCGTAGCAATGTATTTTTAGTTCACTTAGTTGGCTTTTATTTTAAAATTGAACCTTTTTAGAATTTCAGAAACAATCACTTTTCTTAATATTTGCAATAAGACAAAATTATCTCGGTGACATCAACCTCATTACTGCATGTCAATATATCGATTACATAAACATATTTTAGTAATATATATAGCCGTAAATGTCACATAAAATAAACTCAATAGTTCCGACATTTGATACAGTATAAATAGTGATTCAAGTATAATTTAATTTACGTAATGTAAACAGGCTACTCTGCCTGAAAGCAATTATAATAGTTTATATCCTATTTCCTATGTTACATTGTTCGGTCATCTTGCAAATTCTGAAGTTCTTTTTAACCGGGCCATTAACGGGGTGTTTTTTTTTTTATACAGTAAGTGTTGACAGCTAACCCGCTAGCACAGCGGTCGTGATGCTTCACAATATTATCAGTAGCATTTCTCAAGTGTATATATATATATATATATATATATATATATATATATATATATATATATATATATATATATATATATATATTTGTCATCTTTCCTATATGGCGGTGGCCATGTGTGGTGGTCTCAGTTAACAACGTTCTCAACATCCAAGGTTCCCAATGACATCCATGTTTTAATTTGGTTTTTATAATTTTGTCTACAGTGTTTTAGTGTGTATTTTATATATTTTATGGATTGACCAACTTTTTTATGTAACAACTTTTTTATGTATAAGCTACCTACGGCCATTCAGGCTAACGAAATCTTTATACTTCTCATGTGAGTTTTTTTTAATTTATTATGACTAATATTTTATTCTTGTTCTACACTAATTTTATTTATTATAACAACCTAAAGATAACATCATTAATTTAAATTTGTCCCAAACACGGTCCCAATCCAGAACCGAAATATTGGCTTTATGAAAATTGTGTGATCTCTTATCACGCCCCCTTTTTGCCGAGTTCCCCAACTAAGATTGTATTTTTAAATATATATATATATATATATATATATATATATATATATATATATATATATATATATATATATATATATATATATATTATAACGTCTTTCGTCTTCCGATGCCTAATTTCCACTCCTCCCGGTTTCTCCATCCCTCCTCCTCCAGATCTCTCTCTAGTACTTCCTTGTTGATTCCCGTTCTCCAGCTTTGGCATAGTTTCCTCGCTTTCTTCGTCCATGAGGGTTCCAATTTAAGATCTTTTTAGGTAGTCGGTCTTGTGACATTCTCTGTACGTGTCTGTATCATACCAACTGTTGGGTTCTGATTTCGTCCACTATATCGTGCTTTATTTCTAAAGCTCGTCTTATCATGTCATTTGGTATGCGGTCTTTTCTGGATTTTCTGGATGCTCGTCTCCAGAAATCCATTTCTGTAGCTTTTAGTATTTTTTCTGTTTTTTCCTTCAATGGCCACACCTGGGAGCTGTAAGTTATTATACTTTTCACTATTGAGTTGTGAATTCTCTTCTTATTTTCAATGGGTATGTTTTTGTCCCATAGTATACTATTAAGCATTGTAATCGCTTTTCATCCTTGGATATGCCTCCGAATATTGCTTCTTCCAGTGTTCCGTCCCTGGTTATTCTCATTCCGAAATATTTATAACTGGTACAGTGTTTGATGGTGTGTCCTGTGGCCAGTTTCAAGTCCTGCTGTTGTTCTCCGATGCACATGTACTCGGTCTTTTTGATATTGACTTCTAGGCGCCATTTTTCATATTCCTCCAAAGTTTTCGTGTCATGTATTCCATATCATCGATGTCCTGAGCGACTACTACTTGGTCGTCCGCGAATGATAGCGTGTACAATGTAGTATCGTCATCCAGTGGTAATCCCATACTGCTGCATTTCCTGTTCCAGTTCTTCAGTGCACTCTCCAAATAGATTTTAAATAGCATTGGGGATATACAGCAGCCCTGTTTGAGACCCTTTGTGACCGGGAACTCCAAACCATATTTGGTTTTCATACTACTTCCTGCGTCTTGGTATAAGGATTTTACGGCGTTAATTATTTCAGTGCTTACATTACTCTGTAGTGTTTCCCACAATCTCATTAGGGGCACGCTGTCGTAGGCCTTTTTTAAATCAACAAACAAGACATGGACTTCCTGATCAAATGCGGTTTTCTTTTCTAGGATTTGTGTCAGTGAGAAGAGATGGTCTATTGTGGATCTTCCTGCTCTAAAGCCTGCCTGTTCTTCAGCTTCTACCTCCGCGCATTCCGTTTCTATTCCATTTTTAAGTATTTTTTTCCATATATTCTGCTAATAGATCCTGTAACCGTTATTCCCCGATAGTCATCGCAATTATTTTTGTCTCCTTTCTTATGAATTGTTGATATATATATTTTCCATTCCTCAGGTGTGTTAATGCATCTTTGGCATAAGTTCCTCAAAGCGCTAAATAGCTTTTCAGTTCCGTATTTTACTATCTCTCCTAGGATGTTTCCTGGTCCTGGAGCTCTACCACTTTTTAGCGTTTTACATACTTCTTTAACTTCTGATGTTGTTATCCTTATTGGGGATCCTCGTATAACTATATTTGGGTTTCCATGTTGGGTACTTTTAAACTCTGGTCTATCTTCTGTTAGCATATTTGTATAGTATTGGTTCCATTTTTCTGGTGTTATTGGTGAGGAGATTTCTCTTTTCCGTTCTGTACTCATATTTTTAAGAAGTCTCCAGCTTTCTGTGCTTTTTCTTCCTCCTATGTAAGTGTTGAGTCTTGAGCATGTCTTTTCCCATTGGTTGTTCTTTTTGTCACTAATCATTTTGCGTACTCTAGCTTGGGATTCTTTGTATTTTAATTTGTCGTTTGTGATCTTTGAACTTAATATTTGTGATAGCTTTTCCGTTTTTCTTCAATTCCGTATTCAATTTCTTCATCCCGCCAATATGGTCTTTGCTGTTTTTCCCTTTTCTCTTGGTACCCTAATGCTTCCAGTGCGGCTGCGTGTAGGTATTCCTTTATATACTTATATTCTTCTATATTACCAAATCCCGTCCGTTGTATCTTTTGGTCCAGTCTACTCTTGTATAGATTTCTTATACTTTCTTTTTTTAAGCTGTTTGTATTATATCTTATTATTGTTCTCTCTCAAGTGTATATCCATAAGTAAATCATAAAATTAAATTTTTGATAAATTTACTTCTATATTATTTTTTATCTACTGTATTCACGTAGAGCACAGCTGGTTGTGTAAGAAGTGCTATATAATTGAAATTTAACCTGTCTTATCTAAAACAAATTATCCTGCAAAATTTTCGCCTTGTCATTCGATTCAAATAAATTTAAGTTTTTTTTTTAAATTACAACGAAACAGTTAACAGGAAACTGGGAAATTGTATCTTAGATATCCGATTACGTACGTCTTTGTGCAACAGAGAATATGATAGCAAGTTCGCGAAAAACACAACAGGGTGATATTACATAACCAGTTTATCTTAATTAATTTTTATCTGGCTAGTTAAAAAACCGATGAAGTGGTTTACTCAGCACGTTTCTAGCAAATACGCCGTTCCAACATAAATACAGTCCCTAGCCAAATTATTAGACGCACTGCAAGATTTCATGTAAAATATTAATTACCGAGTGATATTGTACCGTTTTATTATTTTAAATTGATTTGTTTTTTATTTTTATATTATCCAATCAATTACCTATTTATTTGACATAAATAAAACAGCATTAATTTAGAAAAGCATAAGTTTATTAAGTTTCAAAGAAAAGTGAAATTAATGTTAGTAAAAGTCAATATTTAGTTGAGCCACCTTTAGCCGCTATCAAAGCTTTAATTCTGCGCGGCATGCTATCAATGCAAGATTGTACTGTCTCCTGCATTTGAGGATGATGATTCCACACATGAATAATCTTTTCTAGGAGCTGGGTTTTGTTGGTAATCACATCTTTAGCCACTTCTCTTTTCATCAGCTCCCACACATTTTCAATGGGGCTATTACCCGGCCAATCCAACAGAGGGATATTTTTTTCTGCCAAAAAAGCTTTAACAGACAGAGCAGTGTGGCAGGGAGCTCCATCTTGCATGAAAGTGAATGGTTCCCCATTTGGAAACCATTCTCTGAGCTGCGGAATCAACCGATTTTGTAATACTTCTTTGTACTGATCTTGCCTCATTATTCCTTTGACGACGTACAGACGTCCAGTGCCCTTGCCGCTGATGACTGACCAAATCATCACTTTGGTGGGATGTTTAACCGTCGGGACGACACAATCAGGATGAAACTTTTCTCCATGACGACGACGCACATACTGAGCTTTATTCTGCAAAATTTCGAATGTGCTTTCGTCACTGAAGCAGACCTGTCAAAAATAGGAAAAATATATAAACTTCCATGTTTATTTGCTTTATTTAACTGAAAATGATAATAATGTATTAATTATTGATTAAATTGCTTTATCTTACCGATCTCCAGAAGTCCACATCTTTGTCTTGCCATTGTTTGGCCCACTTCAGGCGCTTTGCTTTCATTGCAGCTGTTAACTTGGGCTTCCTGGCGGGGCGACAGGCCTTAAAATCTAATTCTTTCAATTTTCTTCGAACAGTGCGCTCAGAAGCATTTACGCTAGCATCCTGGAGTTGTGATTTTATTACCTTTGTGGTAGCAAATCTGTTTTCTACACAAATTTTCTTCAAACATCTCTCTGACCGTGGAGTGAAAATTGGTTTTTCTACCGCATCTTTTCTTTCTTTTCGGGCTTAATTCCTTCCCTGACACAATTTTCTTTTTTATGCGTCGTACACTAGCTTCAGAAACCTCCAATCTTCGTGATATTTCTCGGTTCGTAAATGTTTTCGCAATCACAAGGGCCTTCACTTCAGCTTTTTTACGTGGTGAAAGATCGCCTTTTCTACCCATAATGAAAATAGTCCAATTACTTTTTTAAAACACTGCATACAAAATAAACTAATAACTGAGTAGTATAAAACTATTAAACAAACAATCACAGTCCATAAAGCCACAGAAACACGTCCGTACCTGACTCGATTCCGATCGCGACTGATACAGGTTTGTACTTGTTTACGTTCATGTATCACTTTGTCAACACACTGTTGCCATATGTTAAAAATAAATACAAATATGTAGTCTACAACAATTCTTTTAAATAAAAATCAATAATATTGTAGTTTAAATATACCATTATTGCATAAAAACTCTTAAGAAACATAAAATTACTAAAAAAAAATACAGTGCGTCTAATAATTTGGCCAGGGACTGTACAGAGGGGACGCATAATATGATTATTATTCGAAAGAAAAACAACCCACGTTGGGGCTGTTCTGCATACTGCCTATAAAATTGTTATTGTTCTTCTGTTTTAATAACTATCTTAAGTCTAGGAAGTTCTAAATATAGACTAATATTTTCGCCATTTTGTTGTTCGATAACGTCAGTAAAGTATTATTTGAACTAAAGTCCGTTTGCGAGGAGTTGATAGCACACAACATGAGTTATAAACATTAAGCGTCCTCAATTATTTACATTTTTAGTTTTAATCACCTTTATTTTCTAGCTCTATACAACAGTGCGACCTTTTTCTAAAAAAATATTTTATTACATGCCTTCTAAACTTTACAATAAGCTATATAAATCAACGCATCAACGCAAGTTTATTTTAATGAGTAATTGATAAAACTAAAAATCTTATTTGTAAAGGCCTAAATGAGTACAATTAATAATTCTTAAGAACTAGAAATCTACAGTATTATAAAGCTTAATGATAGTAAAAACAATAAAATTCTTTGGAATTTTAGGAGTTATTGGAACATAACAATGGTCAACACAAGTCTTGTTTCCTTTATTTTTTTTTTCTGTTATTGGGTATTTCTATGGCCCTGACTATGAACAAAAATACTGGGAGATCGCTAACAGCTTTACCTTTTGAAATATACAGTTTTATTATTTTGCTAAAAAATGCAAAAAAAATAATACATTATGTTAACAAAATTTCTATTGAACATTAGCAAATGATCTTTTATAAGATTTCCTTGAATGAACGACTTTAGATAGATCTCGTTGCAAACTCCAGCAGTAGTCTGTCATCATATGTGAGTCCCACCGCCTCTGATAACGCTCTTCCATTGTCCGAAGATCGTGATGAAATCTTTCCTCACTAAAATCACCCAGATTTTGTGGAAATTGGTCTAAATGCGAGTGCAGGAAGTGGATTTTTATGCTCATGTTGCACCCTAGCTCTTGCAAGTTCGATAGCATGCCCTCAACAAGCTCGACATGGTCGTCAGATTTCTTTTTGCCTAGGAAGCTACTCATAACCAAAACAAATGAATTCCGAGCTTTGGATTCGACTTCAGTCATTGATTTGACAAAATTAGGATCTTTCACGAGTTGCCTAACCTGTAGCCCATCAAAAATACCAGCTTTCAATTTTTCTGAACTTAATCCTGGAAACTTGCGTGAAAGAAAATTAAAACATTCGCCACTTTTGTCAAGCGCCTTGACAAACTGTTTCATTATGCCGAGTTTAATATGAAGTGGTGGAAGTATGATGCGGTCTCTGCTAACTAAAGGCACTTTTATAACATTTTTTGTACCAACTTTTAGCTCTTCCCGCACTGGCCAAACTTTTTGTGACCAATGGTGTTGTTTGTCACGACTATCCCAGAGACACATGAAACAAGGGAACTTTGTGTACCCCCCTTGTTGACCTAAAAGAAAGTTAACCATTTTCAAATCAACACAAATGACCTATTTGTGGTCTTGATACTTAATTTTTTCCATAACCTTAGAAACATTTACGTATTCTTCTTTTAAAGTCGTCGAATGTGCAATAGGTATAGATCCGTACTTGTTACCGTTATGAAGCAAAACACACTTTAAACTTCTTTTGCTGCTGTCTATGAAAAGACGCCAATCACTAGGTTGGTACTGTTTTAATCCCATCTGCTGCAAAATACCACCAACATCATTACAAAAAACTAAATCCTTCTCTTGAGAAAAATACGGTAACAGATTTTTTTCTCGGGTACGATAAAATGTAATGTTGGTTTCGGGAGTAAGCAAATTTTTTTTTCTTTTAAACGAGATGCTAAAATTTCAGAAGCTTCTTTTGGTAAGTTCAGATCTCTTACTAAGTCATTTAGTTCTTTCTGATTAAATGGTTGAGGTTCTGAAAGGCTACATTTGTAGTCTGAATCAGAGGCTTCACTTGATGTATTTCGTTCGGGTTCACAGAGATTTGGATCATCAGAAGATTTAGATGTTCTGGGTTGTACCTCTTGTGAGTTTAATTGAGGTCGTTGAGCAGAAGATAAGTTAGGATATGACCACTTACTCCGATTTCCAGGGTTAATTCCGTTTATTTTCACAACGCAGAAGTAGCAATCGTCATGATGGTTTCAAGGTTCTCGCCAAATCATGGGTGTTACGAACATTATTGCATCTCTTTTTCACAAAGTCCGATATAGGTTTTTGATATTTTGCAAATATATATTCACCACAAATATAGCAAAAACAATCGAGATTAAGCACACAAAATCTTCTTGACGAAACCATATCTAAAACAACAACAAAATATATTTTAGTGTCCAATAAAAAACAAAAATCTAAGTAAAAATAGTAAATGAGGGTAGTTAGCTATAACTCAAAAACAAAAGCTGTTAGAGAAAAATTGTTGCCATATTTAAAAAATACGCGTCAATTTGAGATAGAAACAAAAAAAAAATCACAGGAAACAAGCAATTTTCTTTTTTTGTTGACCAGTGTAATTAACCAAAGTATTTATCGGTGCCTAAGTACCTAAGTAAGCAATAAAAATATTCTGTGTGAGTATAAAAATAAAGCGAAAACCTATAATATGCTTAGTTCAAATCAGAACAGCGATGGCTTCAATTTTCAGTTTTGCCCCGATCAAACTTCGAGGAGTCTGTAAATCTGCATTTTCCCTGCGAGAAAAAAAACAATGATACTTAACGTCCACGATGCCCTAGTGCATCAACAGCCAACAAGCCAAGTCCGTAAAATTGTGGGTTAATGAGGGACACACAGTGAAAAAATCCTAGATTGACAAGAGTGCCAAACAAGCTTTTACAGAAGGTTGGTCCACTGAATTACAACCACCTTCAGGAAAAGATCGCAGGCTAATTATAGCACATATTTGTAGTGAAAGCAGATTTCTCAACGGTGGCTTGTTAGAATTCGAATCAAAGTCTACTAAAGGTTACCATGAGAAGATGACGTCCGATGTTTTTGAGGAGTACTTTCAACAAATGATTGAATGTATACTAGCAGAATCAGTTACAGTATTAGACAATGCTTCATACCATTCTCGATTATTAGAACAACTCCCAACAAATTCATGGAAGAAAGCGGATACTCTTTAATAGATAAGAGACAAAAATCTCATAAAAATGGTATGTTAAAAGCGAAATTCAAGAAGACAGTTCAAGAAATACGCAGTAAATGAGATGGCAAAGGAATGGAATATCACAGTGTTTAGATTACTTCCATATCATTGCGAATTAAATCCCATAGAGCTAATTTAGGCGCAAATGAAAGGTTTCGTTGCAAGGGAAAATACCACGTTCAAATTTCAAAATGTAAGGCAATTATTACTCGCCGGAATAGAGAGGATCAAATAGGATAATTGGAAAAATGCTATTCGACATGTTATAGAAGAATAAAAAAAAGTGGAATACATCGAAGAAACTGTGGAAATAGAACTCTTAATTATCAATTTAAGAGAAGTCGAGTCTTCACATTTTGAAAATGATGATTGTTTTTTGTTTATGTGTTTTGTTTATATATCGTGAATTGTGCATTTGTATATATACGAGGCTGGTTTGAAAAGTCCGTGCAAAAATAAAAACCACTTATGTGTTTGGGGTAAACCTTTTTTATTTTTCGACATAGTCTCCTTTTAGGCTTATACACTTCGTGCAACGATGTTCTAGTTTGTTGATCCCTTCCGAATAATAGGATTTGTCCAAGTCTGCAAAATATCCATTAGTGTCTGCAATCACCTCCTCGTTTGAATAAAATCTTTGTCCCGCCAGCCATTTCTTCAAATTGGGGAACAAATAGTAGTCCGAGGGAGCCAAGTCTGGAGAATAGGGGGGATGTGAAACGAGTTGGAATCCTATTTCCATTAATTTTGCGACCACAACTGCTGAGGTGTGTGCTGGTGCGTTGTCGTGATGGAAAAGGACTTTCTTGTGGGCCAATCGCGGGCGTTTTTCTTGCAGCTCGGTTTTCAAACGGTCCAATAACGATGAATAATATTCACCTGTAATAGTTTTACCCTTTTCCAGATAGTCGATGAGGATTATCCCTTGCGAATCCCAAAAGACAGTCGCCATAGCCTTTCCGGCCGAAGGAACGGTCTTCGCCTTTTTTGGTGCAGATTCCCCCTTGGTAACCCATTGTTTAGATTGTTGTTTGGTCTCAGGAGTACAGTAATGTATCCATGTTTCATCCACAGTGACGAAACGACGCTTAAAGTCCTCCGGATTCTTCTGGAACAGCTGCAAACCATCCTTGCAACACTTCACACGATTCCGTTTTTGGTCAAGCGTGAGCAATCGCGGCACCCATCTTGCGGATAGCTTTCTCATGTCCAAATGTTTATGCAAAATATTATGTACCCGTTTAGTTGAGATGCCCACAGCACTAGCAATCTCACGCACCTTAACTCTTCTGTCATACATCACCATATCATGGATTTGATCAATGATTTCTGAAGTCGTAACCTCCACAGGCCGTCCAGAACGTTCAGCGTCACTTGTGCCCATATGGCCAGTCCGAAAATTTTGAAACCACTTATAAACTGTTCTAATCGAAGGTGCAGAGTCACCATAATGTTTATCAAGCTTCTCTTTAGTCTCCTGAGGCGTTTTGCCTTTCATAAAGTAATGTTTAATCACCACACGAAATTCTTTTTCGTCCATTTCTTGAAAATCACTCGACTTCCTTGATTCACACGAATGCCAAACACAAAGAAATAGACCAATATGGCTGAAACTTGGTGTGCGTTCATTCAAGAGATGCTACTAACTAAACATGGCCTCGATACGCGCCGGTGGTGCCATCTCTCGGACTTTGCACAGACTTTTCAAACCAGCCTCGTACATAGATCTATCGATTAAAAAATTTTTGGTAATAAATCCTATATTTCTATAACTTTATTTTTAAGATAATTTTATTTATTGAGCACTAAAAGCAGGATGGCTATGCTACCGATGAACCTTCATTTACATTTTATGACTCTATTGTATAGCACGAGGTTTTCTGTTTTAAATAAGGTGAACCCTGAAAGATGATTCAAAACAGGTAGCAAAATCCAGTAAAATGCATAAGAAATCTATTTTTTTTTTTGGGCGCACCCTGACATGTATTTGCATCTACAATGAGAGAATTCTGCTCTCAACTCCAAACAAATTTACTTTAGACATCTCGTTTTGTTCGATCACTGTCTTGCCGACATACAGATAGATCGACAGACTGGGAAATATGTTTTTTGTAATCTAAATAGCAGAGAAATGTAAAAATGTTGCAGTCGGATTTTTCTAACGAATACAGTATTTTTTTAGCATCGCAATTGTTTGATGTACCTTTACGATATCACTGTTCTATCTACTCTATTTTTAAGCATGCATTTGACAAAAATTTAAACAAGTTTTTCAAAGAACTTTGCACATTCAGTTAATTAATCTTATTGTTTAACGTTTTTAATAAATATATAACACGTTCCTCATGAGTTGGCTCATTGCATAATATCTTTTTTTTACATTTATTTGTTTATTTATTTATTTAAGGGCGACCCATTTTGCACACATTTGCACATTCGCGAAATATATATCATCACGTACGAAATTTTCCCAGCAAAAAAATTGTTAAAACGTGCTCAGCAGTGTCATTTTATTAAAATAATTTAAATATTCCTAAGTTCTATCAGATATTCATAAAAAAACGAGCATGATTTGACTTTAAAATTGCATCATTTAGCGTACTCACAAAAACTTACACAGCTTGATTGTCTGGCTTTGATAATTGAATTAAGGTAAAGTAATTTTAAAGTATCTGATACTGGAAACAAGAAACCAAGACTGTCGAATAATCAGGTTAATACTGAAGTCAGGCCCGTAGCTATTGTTGAGAGAGACAAAGATGATGATGAAGATATAAACCACTTGTCTCATCTGTTAATCTCTCTTCCAAGACACGTTTCCCTGGATCATGATATATTAGTCGAGCCGGTGTCAAATAATTACTTTCCCATTAGAAAAAGATCAACTTGTTATAGGCGAGAAAACCTAGCAGTGTCTTTACTCCTCCTGGTTACGGCCCTGATTGAAATGTAACTCCTAAATTATTTTAAAGTATGATAATCAAGTCTGAACTGCGATGGAGGGAAAAAATGTGAAAATTTAAGAGAATTCTCCTCGAAAATGGGATCGTATGTATTAGGTATCAGGATAGGAATAGATGATGGCTTTTTTGTTGCCATGAAATACGAATAGATTCTAATCAAATTTTGAACGTGTCGAATAGATATGAGGTGGAGTTTGAAGAAAAAAAATAATTTAGAAATTAAGGTTTATAAAATATTGCAACAAATAGTAAAACATATATAAAATGCAACGTCTGTCTGTCTGTCTGTCTGTCCGTTAGTGCGCCTATCACTTATCCGATTTACGTACTTTTTTTTTAAAAACATACATATGTTCTCTGGCCAGGTTATAGGCTATATTTTATTACGATAGGTAGCATAAGGAATGAGCAGTGACGTAAAATAGTGAATGATGTCGGAAATAAGTTTGCCGCTAGCGTGTGCCTTTGCAATACACAGCCTAAACCATTAAATATGGAACAATATTATGTAGCAAAGAATATCTGTAATGTATAATCTATAATATATATAAAATGCAATGTCTCTCTGTCTGCCTGTCTGTCCATTAGTGCATTTATCACGCGGGATCCACATATCCGATTTACCTGTCTTTTTTTAAATTCATACATATATTCTTTGGCCAGGTTATATATAATAATAATAATAATAATCTATATCTATAATATATATAAAATGCAATGTTTGTCTGTCTGTCTGTCTGTCCGTTAATGCGCTTATCCCTCGAGAACTACTTATCCGATTTACGTGATTTTTTAAATTCATACATGTTCTCTGACCAGGTGTAGGTTATAGGTATATATTTTATTACATCTATAATATATATAAAATGCAACGTATCATCTCTGTCTGTCTGTCTGTCCGTTAGTGCGCTTATCACTGGAGAACCACTTATCCGATTTTCGTACTTTTTTTTTTAAAGCATACATATGTTCTCTGGCCAGGTTATAGGCTATATTTTATTACGATAGGTAGCATAAGGAATGAGCAGTGACAATAATAGTAAATGAAGTCGGACAAAGTTTGCCGCTAGCGCGTTCTCTTGCAATACACAGTCCAAACCATTAAATATGGAACAATATTATGTAGCAGAGAATATCTATAATATATATAAAATGAAATGTCTCTCTGTCCGGCTGTCTGTCTGTCTGTCCCTCCGTTAGTGTGCTTATCACTGGAGAACCACTTATCCGATTTACGCGCTTTTTTTTTAAACATACGTATGTTCTCTGGCCAGGTTATAGGATATACTCGTATTTTCCATTTGCTATATAAAAACAAAGATCGGTATTTTTATTTATTTTAAAAGCAATTACGGTGTATGGTATATACCCAACCCTAATTACGCAAGTCTCACTTGCAGCTGGCCGATTTTTTAATCATAGTTTATCTTTATAGGTGTGTACACTTGATTTATTTTTGTTACGATTTGCTATATTTGAAATACTCCATTCAGCTACGTACAAAAATTGTTTCCACAAGTAAATAACCGGTCAAGTGCAAGTTGAACTTGCGCAATTAGTGTTCCGTACGTTGATTGCTTTTAAAATAAAAAAATTTGTTACAGAGGTATAAAATGATCCGTGACTTCACAAAACACACCCCAAATGAGTTTTCAAAAAAGTTTGTTTCCAATCTTTACTGAAATCTGATGACCTTGAAATTTTTGTTTTTTTTATATACCAGATAAATTATTAAAGGTAATGCACTCGTGATAATTTTCATTCAATCTACACCCTGTGGAGAATATTCCAGAATTTTTTCAAAATTTTTTGATAAGTACTTTTCGAGATAAGGCAAGGGACAGCGATTTTTCGCGATTTTTTAAAAAATAATACAAAGAAAAGTGCGCGCAAGTATTACATTATACGAGGCTGGTTTGAAAAGTCCGTGCAAAAATAAAAACTACTTATGTGTTTGGGGTAAACCTTTTTTATTTTTCGACATAGTCTCCTTTGAGGCTTATTCACTTCTTCCAACGATGTTCTAGTTTGTTGATCCCTTCCGAATAATAGGATTTGTCCAAGTCTGCAAAATATCCATTAGTGTCTGCAATCACCTCCTTGTTTGAATAAAATCTTTGTCCCACCAGCCATTTCTTCAAATTGGGGAACAAATAGTAGTCCGAGGGAGCCAAGTCTGGCGAATAGGGGGGATGTGAAACGAGTTGGAATCCTATTTCCATTAATTTTGCGACCACAACTGCTGAGGTGTGTGCTGGTGCGTTGTCGTGATGGGAAAGGACTTTCTTGTGGGCCAATCGCGGGCGTTTTTCTTGCAGCTCGGTTTTCAAACGGTCCAATAACGATGAATAATATTCACCTGTAATAGTTTTACCCTTTTCCAGATAGTCGATGAGGATTGTCCCTTGCGAATCCCAAAAGACAGTCGCCATAACCTTTCCGGCCGAAGGAACGGTCTTCGCCTTTTTTGGTGCAGATTCCCCCTTGGTAACCCATTGTTTAGATTGTTGTTTGGTCTCAGGAGTATAGTAATGTATCCATGTTTCATCCACAGTGACGAAATGACGCTTAAAGTCCTCCGGATTCTTCTGGAACAGCTGCAAACCATCCTTGCAACACTTCACACGATTCCGTTTTTGGTCAAGCGTGAGCAATCGCGGCACCCATCTTGCAGATAGCTTTCTCATGTCCAAATGTTTATGCAAAATAGTATGTACCCGTTCAGTCGAGATGCCCACAGCACTAGCAATCTCACGCACCTTAACTCTTCTGTCATCCATCACCATACCATGGATTTGATCAATGATTTCTGGAGTCGTAACCTCCACAGGCCGTCCAGAACGTTCAGCGTCACTTGTGCCCATATGGCCAGTCCGAAAATTTTGAAACCACTTATAAACTGTTCTAATCGAAGGCGCAGAGTCACCATAATGTTTATCAAGCTTCTCTTTAGTCTCCTGAGGCGTTTTGCCTTTCATAAAGTAATGTTTAATCACCACACGAAATTCTTTTTCGTCCATTTCTTGAAAATCACTCGACTTCCTTGATTCACACGAATGCCAAACACAAAGAAATAGACCAATATGGCTGAAACTTGGTGTGCGTTCATTCAAGAGATGCTACTAACTAAACATGACCTCGATACACGCCGGTGGTGCCATCTCTCGGACTTTGCACGGACTTTTCAAACCAGCCTCGTATATACTACATGGCTCTGATGAGGCCATCAATTCCTATATAACTACCAAATTTCAACTTTCTATGTCAAATAGTTTCGGAGAAAATCGGGTGTGACAGACAGACAGACACCGAAGTGATCTTATAAGTGTTCCATACGGAACACTAAAATGAAAAAGTAAGAAAATTTTTCCACATAATGCAGATTCTTTCACTGTCAATGTAATTTCCATTATGCTTTCAATTTTTCAATGTATATATATAATCATAAAGAAAATTTACCATGTTTGCCGGCTTTAATTTTTCATTTTAATGTTATATAATGCCGCGTTGGAAAAATATCTGATGATAAATCTTATTATAGCGTTTCTCAAGAATGGAAATAATGCAAAAATAACAGAACTTAAGACTTTGAAATTACTGAGGTATAACACGACACTAGGCTCGTTCTAAAAGTTCTAGGCCTGACATAGATATGGCGCCAAGATGATCAAATTATTATACAATGAAGTCCGTTTATAACGAACTCAACAAAAGATCATTAAAAATGGTTCGCTATATGTGAAGTTTGTTACAAACAGATTAGGCGCTAATGCTTAGAAAAATGAATAATAATAATTATTAAATTAAAAGAAAACGTTCAAAGGAAAATAAAACAAGTCACACTAAAGTTATTATTATTTATGTTGGTACATATACGAGTATAAACGAAAACATTAAGATACGTAGTTTATACAATAAAATCAGTAATTTTCGTTTGTACAATTTTACTTGAAAAAGAAATGGTCTTTATATAATTGTCTAGGTGACAAAAACTACTCTATATATATTCAGGAACTTCACGAGATTCCAAAAAATTGTGAATTTCAGTCATTTCTGAAGGGGATGGAACATAAATATTATCTCCTTCTCCAAGCTCGTCTTCGTAGTCATTATCACTTAAAATCTTTCCAGAAGTCACTAATGTCACAATTTGATCATCAGTTAATATTTCTCTCGTCATTAATTCATTATCAGCACGTACATATTCTTCAAAATTAAACATCTTTTTAATCTCGATTTCCACTGTACTTTGTTGAATATCAGCATCGTAAACAAATTCTAGACAATCACTAGTATCTTCTCGATGTTTTTCAATCCACTGTGTCAACGATAGCTCATCATCTGAGTCATATATACATTCTTTCCTTAAAAATCCGCCATGCTTAAAACAGTTTGCAATGGTTTCTCTACTGACTCTTTGCCAAGCCATATGGATAAAGTTTATAGCGCCCAAGAGAGTTGCAGAAAAAAAATGTTACCTTTATCGATCGTCTCTAACATTTTCATAAGTAAAATCTTTCTGTAATGACATTTTAAATTTTGTACTTTACTGGTAAATGTTTGTTTTTAGAACACTTGAGATTGGCAGACTTTTCTATCACCAACAATTTTCTTTTCTCTGTTCCAGACATATTTGCAGTTACCAACACGGTAACCCTTACTTTTGATAATTTTCCACAAGCACAATTTTCTCCGACAAACTTTAATGTCTTATTAGGCGCCATCTTGTAAAACCAGCCCGTTTCATCCGCATTAAAAATGTCCACGTATATATAACTTTCTCGAATTTCCGGTCAGACATTGGCCAACCACTGATCAACACGTCATATCCACTCCTACAGTTTCTCCTTCTATCTTACTCCCACTTATATTATGTCGCTTTTTAAATCGTTCAATCTAACTTCTAGAACAGTTAAATTCGGTGTTCTCTATTTTCCTTCCCAATTCACTAGCTTTCTCTTGTAAGGTATAGCCGGTAATAGGAACATGTTCATGTAGTTTTTGAGTAACCATTTAAGGAGTCGTTTATCGAGTTGGTCACGTGTAGATTTTCTTACTTTTTTACAAATAAAGTTTCTTTTAACATAGATTGATAAGATTTCTTGACTCTTCTTCCATATAGTAGAAACTGTAGATTTGGTTACATTCCACTGTTTGCAAACATCACTTTGTTTAACTCTATTTTCTATTTTCCTTATAACATCGTGTTTGTCTTTTAAAGTAAACGCTTTACCTTTTTCTGTCCTCATTTTAAAATAAAAAACTTAAACATTCACTTCGCTACTTTGATCAAATATGCATTAGAATCACATAAAATAACAAGTGAATTGAAAATAATACTGCTCTAGCTAGCGACGCGGCGGAAACAAGTAGAATAGGGGTTCCCAGCGAGTTTCGGTGAATTCCCTAGATCAAGTCGGGCAAGATCGAGCACAGGAAATGGCAAGTTCGTTATAAACGGACACAAAACATCCAAATTTGGTTCACTTTATCCGGAAATTCGTTATAACCGATAAAAATTTGTATTGGTCTTATAGAATTATTTTCGTGCATTATAAAATAGTTCGGTTTAACCAGAAATTCGCTATAAACGGGTTCGTTATAAGCAGACTTCACTGTATTTATAAAGTGTCATCTATTAGACCAGGGGTGCTCAAACTTGAACTGCTGGCGATCTACCTCAATATTGTTAGACTACGATCGATCGACTCTGAGAGGCTGCAAGTAAGTGTGATGCAGGATTGTCGTCTAGGTAGCGTGTATCGATATTAGTTTTCCGCACAATATACATTTTTTTAGTCAAGGTAAGTGAAGGTCTGCTCTAAACTGTCAATGAAAAAACTCATAATTATTCAAAATTGCGAGTTTATTGGTTGTTACAAAACAAACGAGTTCTAGTGTCTAAACTTAACTAAAGAGTGACTTTGGATGTTGAAGCGTGGCACTGCATGTCCTCAGCATACTTTTCATAAGATGGTACATAATTACCGAGTGCTAATCGCGAGCATGATGACATATGTTCGTCAGTTAGTCGATCGCGATATTTTGACTTAATTATCTTCATTTCAGAAAGTGCAGACTCGCACAAGTAAGTTGACCCAAACATTGCCGTCACTTGAAGGGCGATTTGCTTTAGATTCGGATATTTATCTTCAAATATAAAACATCAGAATTTTGTATCAGATGCTGTGGCTTTGAGATGTATATCTGATATAATCTGCACTAACTCATTTTCAACAGAACATGAGTCCATGTTAAACTGACTTGCTATTTCAGTAGCTAAATCCTCAATGTTTTTACACGAAAAAGGATAACTCATAAATGATGCGATATTTGCCAATTTACTGAAATCATAAAAACGTATTTCTAATTGGCCCAAAATATTTGATAATTCTACCTCATAAATATCATAATTCAACTGAGGAATCCTTGCTTTCAAAGACGGAAAATTTTTCAGATCCTCTCTTTTCAGTTGATCTATCATAAGTTGCAATTTACTTTTGAATGCGTTTATTGCGCTAATCATCTCAATAATAGATTTTCCTTTACCTTGAAGCTCCAAATTAATGGTGTTTAAATGCATTGTGATGTCTGTCAAAAATGCCAAATCAGTCAGCCATTTTCCGTCCAGAAAAGCTGTTATTTCGGGCAATAATTCTTGAAACCTTTCTAGGAATTTTCCGCGACTCAACCACCTGACGTCCGTGTGAAGAACTAAATCAGTGTGTTCAGCTGACTTACTATCTTCCAACTGCAATTTAAAGAGCCGTCGTTGTAAGCTACGTGCACGGATAGAATTCACAATTTTTATTGTAATGCCCATAATCTCCTCCATGTTTAGAACTTTTGAATACAAAACTTGTTGATGTATAATGCAATGAAAGGAGAAAAATGAAGGGAAATCATCATTAGCTCGACACAATGCCACAAAACCGTTTTTGTTTCCAGTCATTGCTGGTGCTCCATCGGTTGTAATGCACACTAGTTTATATATTGGTAGCTTGTAGTTTGTTACAAAATTGAAGAAAACGACATATATATCTTCGCCACGGGTCTTTCCTTTCAGAGGAATCATTGTCAAAAACTCTTCCTTAGCCGACATGTCATTGAATATCATTCGAATAAAAATACACAGCTGGGCAGTGTCTGTCATATCGGTGGATTCGTCGAACTGTAAAGAAAAGTATGTACATTCCATGATATCATGTTTTAGTTTATCTGCCATGTCCAGATTCATGACTTCAACACGCCTTGTGACAGTCGGACGAGATAACTGAAGTTCTCTAATAGCAGACATAATCTCTGTTTTATTTTTAAAATCTCCAAATAAAGTCTCACCCGCTTCAATAAATGCTTCCTTCACAACCAATCCATTATCACAAATGGTTTCTTGTGTTTCGCCAATATATGAGATATTTTAAATGTCGCGATCGTTGCAGCTTTTGATTGTTTGGCTGGTCTTGTGAACATGGTTTGTTCTTTTTTCAAACAAGTTATCAAATCACGTACTTTTCGTTTTCTTAATTCACTCTGTGACGGAAAATTCTTTTCATAGTTTTTATGAACCGTTTTATGATGACTCTCTAAGTTCCCACGCTTAGGTATTGCAACTGAGACAAATGCACTTATCCTTTACCATACAAAAGAAAAATTATTCCTCCCAATCGTTATTAAAGTGATAAGTTTTACTTTTCTTCGCCGCACTCATTTTGGACTATTTATTAATAAACTTTGTATCGATGTATCGCCTTACAACTCAGACTGACTCCTATTCCTGCAGGCGCAACATTTATATCACGTCAAACACGCCGCCCGAAGTTTCTAGAAAAATCGGCGGGAATCAAAAAACGCGGCCTTTCTTTGACAAGTGCCGCGCGTTCCTTTGATAAAGCCGCCTTTTGCCGCTAGCAGGTGGTTATTACGATAAAAGAAAGTGATGAGGGGGTTATTCTGGCCTAATTGTGGATCGAATAAATTTTAGTAGTTTATTCATTATATTTTGTTTTAGTTACCTAAAACAAAATCTGTGTTCTATATCGGAATTTTTTTCTCGAGATCGACTCAAAAAGCACTCGCGATCGACTCGTCGATCGTGATCGACCGTTTGAGCACCCCTGTATTAGATTATCGAAACCTAGGAACTGTTTTTTTTGGGGATTTTGGGAGCGTAAAATATAAACATCTCAGAATTTCTATTTATTCCAATTTAAACCATCTACTGCCTCTTAAAATATAGGTCATAAATAAGAATATTTTTAATACAAACCATAAAAAAAAGTGGTCAACAAATTATCTAACAAAATGTTCCACCAAAACATCAATAAAGCCTTATGATCTGGCCGTAACTTTCTTCAGACGTGACTTTTTCTATGTCACCCTTTTATAAAACTGTTGGATTATTGGGCTCTAAAAAATTAGTTGAGAAGAACTTAATACTCTTGAGAATAGCAGGAAATAAACAAATATTTTACACAATTTTGAAACTAACACAAAGTTTATCTTCATGATATTATAGACCGACTTGAAAGCATTTAGACGTTTTAAAAGATTACCAAATACGCTAATTGTGTTTTCGATAAATGACTTTAAATACAAACTCAGTTGTATTTTTCTTTGCAATCACGAAAAACATATGCAGATTTGGAAACATTTTTATCAATATCGAAATGCTTTAAAAACTTGAGTTACTGTCAAAATTATACCAAGAATGCGTTATTTACTTTTTATTGTTTAAAATTACAGCCTTACAATTGCTATTATATTAATGACATGTTTAAATATTAGCAACGGTTTATCGATTTGATTGAGTCACGTTTTATACCGGCCTTACAGAAAAACTCTCCCTTAATTTAAAAAATATATCGTAACTTTTACAATTGTGTAAATATATTCTGTAGTAAACGTAGATGTTTTCCGATCAACATACAGTCACACAATACATGTTCAAAGCTAGTTAAGTGCTTTAAGGTACTTATACGGCTCCATCGCCCCGAGAAATCTTGGTAGACGTTCCCTTACAACTTTACCTTCCGTAGAAGACCCCCGACCAATGAAACTCTTCTATTTTATATTTTGATTGCTTCCCTGTCCAAGGTATGCCTCTCGGTTATGCACTATGTGCAAAAACTGTGATTGTTTTTTATTTTTCACCCTTCTAATAATTTATTAGTAACATAAATTAATTTTTAGTATTCGTACGAAACACTTATAAGATCACTTTGGTGTCTGTCTGTCTGCCACACCCGCTTTTCTTCGAACATTTGTCATAGGAATTTGAAATTTGGCACTAATATAGGAATTAATGGCCTCATCAGAGCCATGTAGTTTTGAAAGATAAATTTTGACTTAAGGGGTTAGTTTTGGGGAGCGAAATCGGAAGTGAAAAAAAAAAAATTACCAGGTAATCGGGTGGGGTGTCAAATGAAAGCTTGTAAAAACACGAGTTCAAAAATATATTTAACTACTATCGTCACTGCTTATTCCTTATGTTACCCAACGTAATAAAATATCTCCCATTATTTTCCCTTATCTTCCAATATTTCTCCTGATCTCTCACTATCTCTACATAATTTCCATTATCTAGGTTTATCTCTACTCATCTCCCTTCATTTCTTCTTATCTCCCATTATTTCTCCTTATCTCCCATTATTTCGCCTTATCTCCCATTATTTCACCTTATCTCCCATTATCGAGGCTTATCTCGACTTATCGAGGCTTACCTCGACTTATCTCGACTTATCTCGCAATATTTCTCCTTATCTCTCATTATTTTTCCTTATCTCCCATTATCTCGCCATAACTCTCATTATCTAGACTTATCTCTGCTTATCTCCCATTATTTATTCTTATCTCCAATTATCCCACCTTATCTCCCATTATCGAGGCTTATCTCGACTTATCTCCCATTATTTCTCCTTATCTCCCATTATCTCATCTTTTCTCCCATTATCTAGGCATATAGAACATATGTATAAATTTAGAAAAACACGTAAATCGGATAAGTGGTTCTCAAGTGATAAGCGCACTAACGGACAGACAGCCAGGCATGCAGAGAGACAGGCAGACAGACAGACAGAGAGACGTTGCATTATATATATATAGTCTAGATAGGAGATTATAGATAACCTGGCCAGAGAACAAATGTATGAATTAAAAAAAAACACGTAAATTGGATAAGTGGTTCTGCTAGCGGCAAACTTTTCTCCGACTTGATTCACTATTATCGTCACTGCTGATTCCTCATGTCACCTAACGTAATAAAATATATTCTATAACTTGGCCAAAGAACATATGTATGTTTAAAAAAAAGCACATAAATCGGATAAGTGGTTCTCCAGTGATAAGCGCACTAACGGACAGACAGACAGACAGAGAGACGTTGCATTTTATATCTATTATAGATGTAATAAAATATATATCTATAACCTGGTCGGAGAACATATGTATGAATTTAAAAAATCACGTAAATCGGATAAGTAGTTCTCGAGGGATAAGCGCACTAACGGACAGACAGACAGGCAGAGAGACGTTGCATTTTATATGTATTATAGATACAGATTATTATTATTATTATTATATAACCTGGCCAAAGAATATATGTATGAATTTAAAAAAAGACACTTAAATCGGATAAGTGGTTCTCGCGTGATAAACGCATTAATGAACGCACAGACAGACAGAGAGACATTCCATTTTATATATATTATAGATTATAGATATTCTCTGCTACATAATATTGTTCCATATTTAATGGTTTTAGGCTGTGTATTGCAAGGGTACGCGCTAGCGGCTAACTTTTTTCCGACTTCATTCACTATTTTACGTCGCTGCTCATTCCTTATGCTACCTATCGTAATAAGTACGTAAATCGGATAAGTGGTTCTCCAATGATAAGCACACTAACGGACAGACAGAGAGACGTTGCATTTTATATATATTATAGAAGTAATAATTGCGCATACTTTTCTTTGTATTATTTTTAAAAAATCGCGAAAAATCGCTGTGGCTCCCCTTATCTCAAAAAGTACTTATCAAAAAAATTTTAAAAAATCCTGGAATATTCACCACAGGGTGTAGATTGAACGAAAATTATCACGAGTGAATTACCTGTAATAATTTATTTGGTATATAAAAAAAACAAGAATCATTAGTTTTCAATAAAGATCGCAAAAAAACTTTGTTGAAAACTCATTTGGGGTGTGTTTTGTGAAGTCATTGATCACTGACCTTCTAAAGAAATTTTTTTATTTTGAAAACTAATCAACGTACGGAACACTAATTGCGCAATTTCAACTAGCACTTGACCGTTTTTTTTTTCGAAATATGTTTATTTTTTTTTCCTATTTTAGATATCAGTACAACACTGACAAAACTTTAAGACAAGTGAAAATAGTTCGAGCATCAGATAACCAACTAATTGGTGCCATCAACTGGTATGCAGTTCACGGTGTTTCCCTAAACAACACCAACTGTTTGGTTTCGTCTGACAACGTTGGGTATTCTTCTATCCTTTTAGAGTCGGAATACAACAAGGGAAAGTTAATCGGGCAGGTAAGAAACTGTGGTGATTCTGGAATTATCATGCTGATCACATCAACCATGTAATTGTCAAGTTAATTTAGGTTAGTTCTTTTTGTCTCTCCATTAAAGGTTTTATGTATGTATTTGAAGCAATATGATAACTCGCTTCAATCTCGTGCTCAGCCAGAGCTCGAGCAACTTTGCGAGTTTAGCGGTATATCCTTGCATCCGACACGCTTCCGACGTGTGCACCTACTATAACAGAGTTAACCTCTAAAGTCCAATCATATGCAACGAGGCAACGCAAAAACGAGCAGAGATATAGGCCTTTACACTCTTCTTTTGGATTTAGCAGAATCTACTTACAAAAAGTTGGTAGAATTTCATTCTAATTTTCATGACAGATACTCTTTTCCTCACCACAAAAAAGACGAACTTGAAATTCAACTACCAATGCGACAAGGTACATTTTAACGATCCTGCGGTAGCTGGCCGGCTTCATTTTGTTCCACCTGTTCTGTAGAGATAGCTATATTTTCCGTGGCAAAATAAAACCTCAAGAACCACTTGAAAACAAAACTACCGCGTCTGTAACGAGTGTAGACGAATCGATGCAGGCACTCGATTCCTGGTTATTTAATTCGAATGTAATGCAAGGTTGAAAAAAAAACAATTAAGAAAACATAAACTAATAAACAAAAGTAGAACATTTCCAAAATAATACTCCGTTTATATAAATTTTAATAAGGTAAAATTGTTTGAGAAAAGGCGTAAATATTCTCTTATTTTGTTTGTAAACAGAATAAAGCCATAAAGCATGATACAACTTTAATTAAATTTGCAAAACAGTTCTGGTATTACAAAATCTAAATAATAATATCCCGAAAAAAAAAACAGTAAAATTATTCCCAGGATATTTTCCGCCTATAAATTCTATAAAATTATTCTGGGTATACAAATTTTTAAGCGCATATTTTCTTTAAAAAAAATCTAGAAAAAGCCGATACATCTACCTAGTGCTTTTATTTTAGCAAAAAATCATATGAGAGAGCATAGTACAGTTATTTTCGTTTTCAATTATCGATTCCATCCTTATGTGGTTATATACGAGTAGCGCCCGTATTTCTTACGTCAATGATATTGCTTCGACCTGGCTCTTATATCATTCCTCGAAGTATAGGTTTTGGTATGAATACATTCCGTACTTTATTAATAGAATACATTCCGTATTTTATTAATATCTGTAAGTTCTCTTTTCACGCGAGCTCTTTGTAAAATTTCTTCATTTAATACGTGAGCCGTCCAGGGAATACACAGTGGTCTGCAAAGTATCCGCAATCAGAAGCTTCAACTCAAATAAGCGACACCACAGAGTATAATGGGCAAAGCAGTATTTCCCTTCTGGCCATCGAATGTCCGTCCAGTGGCAGATTTCCATAAAGGAGGAATTTATTTAATATAAAAAAGCGTTTTTTTTTGGTATAACCAATTCTCTCGTCTACGTCTTCATCACGGTTATTCCTTTGGTTACCATTTTAATTGGATTTCAAGGTACATATATGTGTGTGACGACAATATACAAAAAAAAACATTTGAAGGGTTTATCTCTCTCCTTTTTAATTAAGTAAAGTGCCTTTTCGAATATTTATTGAAGTTATATATTGGGTAAAGTTAAATACACTTCGTTGAGCTTTATTACGCGTGTTTCTATTATTTGTGCTCCGCTTCAATAGCACGTATTGTTATTTCGGTCTTTTTGAATAATTAGTCTCCGGTAATTTTGGAGGCAACACAATGACAGGAAGAGATTTGGGGATATACAGATTTCGCTGTATAAGTTGCAGTTTTTTACGGGTCCAGCACATGTACTAAGGGGTAGTCACTAAAGAGCTACAGGGGTGCACGTGTGTGCAAAAACAGCGATTCACATTGGTTTTAAACTGCTGCAAATTATCATTATCATCATCATCAGCTTATACTGTCCACTGCTGAACGAAAGCTTCCCTCAAGTCTTGCCACTTTTTAGTGTTCCGTACGGAACACTTATAAGATCACTTCGGTGTCTGTCTGTCTGTCTGTCCGTCAGACACACCCGATTTTCTCCGAAACTATTTGACATAGACAGTTGAAATTTGGTACTAATGTATAAATTGATGGCCTCATCACAGCCGTGTAGTTTTGAAAGTTAAATTTTGACTTAAGGGGTTAATTTGGGGGGGTGAGATCGGAAGTGAAAAAATTTTTTTTTTACTAGGTCATCGAGTGTAATGAAAGCTTGTGAAAACACGAGTAAAAAATGTATATATAATGTAATACTTGCGCGCACTTTTCTTTGTGTTATTTTTAAAAAAATCGCGAAAAATCGCTGTTCCCCGCCTTATCTCGAAAAGTACTTATCAAAAAATTTTGAAAAAATTCTGGAATATTCTCCACGGGCTGTAGATTGATCGAAAATTATCACGAGTGCATTACCTTTAATAATTTATCTGGTATATAAAAAAAAAAAAAAAATTCAAGGTCATCAGATTTCAGTAAAGATTGGAAACAAACTTTGTTGAAAACTCATTTGGGGGTGTGTTTTGTGAAGTCACTAATCATTTTATACCTCTGTAACAATTTTTTTTTTGTTTTAAAAGCAATCAACGTACGGAACACTAATTGCGCAAGTTCGACTTGCACTTGACTGGTTTTATTTTTTCTGTTTTGGGCCGCTTGTACCCAATTTTCAGTCACTCTTTTCAAATCATCAGTCCACCGACTTGGTGGTCTACCTTTACTCCGATAGGGTTCGAATCTTGATCGCCTGGTCTTTTGAAAGAAAAAACTCGAATTTATTTGCTAGACGTTTGGTAAGTGTTTTCGTGAATAACTTGTATACATGGCTCAGGAGGCGAATGGGTCGAGGGTTTGTAAGGTCTGAAGTATCCCTTTTTATGCATGATGACAATAATTGCATTATTGCAGTTATTCCTTCCCGGAGGCATTTATTGAATAACATTTTAAGTGATTTGATAATTTGTTGTCCTTCTTGTTTAATTGTCGCTACTACAATATTGTCTTCACCAGGAGCTTTGTTATTTTTCATATCCTTCTTCTGTGATGTCTGGGATATCGTCCGACCCCTGATTTAGGACTTTTGGTATGTTGATTTATGTTCTATTATCTTGTAAGGTATATGATTGTTGATACAATAATTCGATGATCTGAAAAATATCTCTTCTGTTTGTTATTACATTACCATGCATATCCTTAATCTTGCATATGTCTTTCCTTCCCATTGTGTTCTTCCTTCTCAAGACTTTTAAGCTTTTAGTCTGTTCTACAAGGTTTTTAATTTCTTCTGCATTTTTTTGTCTTTTATCGTTTCTCATTTCCCCCGATATCTCTCTATTTATAGTTTTGTATTCATCTGTAGTCTTATCTACCATTTCTCTTCTTTGCTTCATTACCTGTTTTACTCTTTGATTTAATTTATGTTCTTTTTGTTGTTTTGGGCAAGTTTTGTCAATGGCGTTTTCTATACCATTTTTGATGTTTTCAAATATATCATCTGCAAATTATACTTGATGGAAAACGTAATCTTGGGCTATTAATTTCAACGGAATGAGGGTCTCGATATAAAAGAATTTTTGAAAAGGTAGGGCGGGGAGCGACAAACTGAGCCTCATTCGAATGTGATGTATTAGTGCGGTATGTATTCCGAGCACGCATATACTACTCTATCATTGGTGTAATTGGAGCTGTGTATAGGATTAAAATTTGTTGTGACGTGTAAATCCTTCTAGTACGAAATAATATTCCCAATTTTTGGGAAGCTCTCTTTGCAATGGATGTAATATATTCATGCCAAGACATATCTGCTCCCAGGTTGACTGACGATGCTAGAGAAATAGAATGCTTCTATATAATTAGGTCAGGTTCGATAACGTCAACTTTTTTAGAAAAATTGTCGCCGGGATTTTTCCAGCGGGAAATTCTACTCGGTTTCTCTCACGCTCAGAAAGAATTTCTTTCAGGTCCTTGTTAAGTTGCATAACGTCCTATTGCCTGCAGATAAGAGCGTAACTTAGCCAGTAATCCGCCATGCCAGGGGTTCCCTAACTGTGCGTTGCAACGTCCTGCAGCGTCGCGGCGCTATCCTAGGGGAGTCGCGAGACGATAGGCACAGATCGTCTATACGCGACGTAATGAGCTAGTGCGCGGCGCGACACGGTCGCGCGTCTCATTAGCGACTCAGTACGCTCCCCTCCATTTCCTCGCGCTGCTGCGCTTTATTTATTCGTCGATTACAAGCGTTGATGAATGCAGTGTTTTGATTTCAAGTGTGTTGTATTTAATTTACGCGCGCGTATTCATTACTTAAAATAGATAACTTTATTCAAATAAATAGAAAACGTGTTGTAGACGCAGGAAAGAGTAGAAAAGAAACTGTAGAAAAACGAAAAAAGTACAGAAATTATGATGACCAATATTTAGATTTTGGATTTACCTACGTTAGCAAAGGAAATATGGAACTTCCACAATGTGTTGTTTGTCATAAAGTGCTGGCAGCTGAAAGTATGCTTCCTAATAAATTGAAACGCCATTTAGAAGCAACTCGCAGTAATTTACAACGAAAGCCGCGAGATTTTTTTGCAAGAGAATTGCTAGAACTGAAACATCAGTCGACATCCTTATTTTCCAGAGCATCGATCCTTACAAAGCACTGTCCGCCTCTTACAAGGTCATTCACCGTATTG
Organism: Pachyrhynchus sulphureomaculatus; assembly: GCA_019049505.1. Classification (NCBI taxonomy): domain Eukaryota; kingdom Metazoa; phylum Arthropoda; class Insecta; order Coleoptera; family Curculionidae; genus Pachyrhynchus; species Pachyrhynchus sulphureomaculatus. Next base: position 130,466,610 of record CM032452.1, on the reverse strand, counting down.
CCAAATGTAAGAAATCACATACGATTGCTGAAAATGACGGGGATGATTGGAAAATCGGCGACTAAAGAAATAAAAAATATTCTAACAATACGATTAGTCGTCGCATTTATGACATAGCTGACGACATTAATGAGTAAATTGTGGAAGATCTTTCTGGTTTATTTGGCACTGAATTGGATGAAGCGACAGTAATAACGACGCTCAATTAATAGTTATGTGCCGTACATCGAAGAAACAAATGTACGTGAGGATTTGTTATTTTGCAAAAAAATGACTGATACCGGTAAGGCTAGTGATGTGTTTGAAATCATATATTTATACGTTGAAGATAACATTCAATGGGAGAAGTGTGTTGGTGTGTGTACGGATGGAACTCGCGCGATGTCAGCGCGGACTTCTAGCTCTCATTAAAACCAAGGCTCCAAATGTAAAATGGACACATTGCGTCATACATAAGGAAGCCCTGGCTGCAAAAAATATTTCACCGGAATTAAATTTTGTGATGAATATCATTATCAAAGTGGTGGACTTCATAAAAACAAGACCTGTGAAGACAAGATTTTTCCATAAGCTTTGTAAAGATTTGGGTGTCGAGCATAGATCTTTACTTTATTACTGTAACTCTCGTTGGTTGTCGAGAGGTAACGTACTCTCATGTGTGCACGAATGAAAAAATTAGTTGTACACGTATTTATTAACAGAACCGCATCGTGACGCAGAAAAGTTTAAAAATACTGACTTCTTAATAAAATTGGCGTATCTTTGCGACATATTTGAGAAATTATATGTCCTTAATAAATCGTTGCAGGGAAACGAAACGCATATACTACAACTGACTGATAAAATTGCAGCGTTTCAAAAGAAGTTGCTGTTGTGGAAAAGAAAAATAGAAGAGGAGCAAGGAAATACTAAGTGTTTTCCTGTTTTGAAAGGCTTTCTGAAAGAAAAAATCTATTCAAAATCTGGAGCCAAGTTTGCAATTGATATTTATTCAACACTTATTAACATTAAACACTCATTTTAATAAATATTTTCCAGAGAATCTGAATCAATGCGACTGGATTAGAAACCCATTCCAATCAACCCCACCACCACCTACATTTTCAACAGCTGTTAGAACTATCTTATGATACGAACCTAAAACTACGATTCGATAAAGAGAAACTGTTTCAATTTTGGAGCAATGCATCCCAAGCATATCCTACTATCAGTACTACGGCTTTGAGGGTTCTTTTATCATTTGCTACGTCGTACTTGTGTGAAACTGGCTTTTCTGCAGTCGCAGTGATCAAATCGAAGTACAAGTCACAAATAAATCTAGAAAAAGAAATGAGAGTAGCAATTTCAAAACTTCAGTCCCGATTTGCGAAGTTATGCTCAGAAAAGCAAGCTCATCCTTCTCATTAATTGTATTGCCATGCTAAACGCGGTAGAATGCCTTGGATATATCAACCTACAAAATTTTACTTATCTAAAATTAAAACATGAAAACACAAATATTCAAAAAAACATTTATTGTTAATAATTATTTTAATTATTTTCAGGGTGACTTTGTCGGTGCCTTTGGTTCATCGAATCTTGGTGACGTCTCACCAAATACGGCGGGTCCAAAATGTGTCAATACTGGCAACGACTGCGATTACCTTACCAGTACCTGCGATGGTGAAAATAAATGGTGCTACGCCCAGGGACCTGGCAAAGACCAGTTTGACAGTGCTGATATTATTGGTACTAGACTTTTTAAAAAAGCAATAGTAAGTAAACAATTTAGGAAATAATATGATTAATTTTGAAACTTTTATTAAAGACAAAGTATATCTGTTTAGCTTTTAACATATTTATGGAACAATGAGGAGATTGTTTACCATGAATATTATCAAAAAAACGACACTTAACATCCTTTTAAGGTAAAATTCTTACACTTTAAAACTGAACCTCTTAACAAAAACAATAGAGGTATTGAAAAAGTCCAGACATATTGAAATAAAATATAAGTGACACTACTTGAGATATTCTATCACCTTTAGTTACGCAATAGACTGTGAAATTCACATCTGCAAATGAATAATATACGAAGATTAAAGCGATTTTTTAGTTTTTCTACTACGAGTTTCCAGCTTTTTAATGCTCTGATTGTAAGATTTATCCAATTCTGCAAAATAGGCGTTCATCTCAACATTCGAAGTGAATCTTCATCCAGCCAGCCCTTTTTTGAGCTTTGGAGACGAGAAGTAATCACTAGGGGACAAATCTGACGAATAGGGTAAATATGCAACCAATTCGAAGCGAAGGTCAAGCAGTTTTTTACTAATAATTCTTAAGTGAAGGCGCATTATCCTGATGAAAAAGATGTGGATGTTTCGCCTGAATTTTCTTCTTCTTCTAGCCATTCTCTATCCTTTGGATATAGGCCTCTCTCGTGTGCTTCCATATGTCCCTGTTTTCAGCAATTCGTTACCAATGGAGCCCCGCTGATTTCTTAATATCATCATACCAACGTTGTTGAGGTCTGCCAGTACTTCTTTTCTCTCCCATGGTCTCCATCTGGTCACTTTTTAGCTGCAGTTATCAGTATTTCTGGCCAAATGGCCAGCCCAGTTCCACTTGAGGGAAGATATCCTCTCAATTATGTCGTGGACTCCTGTTTTTCTTCTGATCCAATCGTTTGGTTTGTAGTCCATAAGTGATATTTCTTTCAATTGCTCTTTGATCAACTTGCAATTCTCTAATAATTTTCTGGTCAGAACCCAGGTTTCGCTACCATATGTTGTTACTGGTAGAATGCATTCGTTACATACTTCACTTTCAAATTTCAAAGGTACTTTGAACTGAAAGACTTGCTTCATTTTACCGTAAGCCGCCCATCCCAGGCGTATTCTTCGATTGACTTCCAGTTCTTAATTCGCTTTTCCGAGTGTAACCTCCTGTCTCAAATATACATACGAATCCAACCTTTCCACTTGTCGTCCGTGTATGGATATTGCGTTATTAATAATTGTTTGTTCGTTCGTCATGAATTTGGTTTTTGTGATGTTCATCTCTAAATTGACCTTTTTTTCTTCAGTTTGTAATTCTTGGGGCATTTCTTTCAATTCGATTTCATTTTCGGCAAAAAGTGCGATGTTATCAGCAGATCTAAAGTTGTTGAGTCTCTCTGCGGATCTGTTAAGTCCCCTGTTTTCCCAGTGAAGGCTCTTGAAGATATCTTCTAATACCAGGATGAATATTTTGGGTGATATGATGTGACCCTGTCTAACACCTCTTTTTATTTTTACTTCCTTGGTATCCTCGTGTAATCTCACTTCCAATTTTGATTGTTCATTGATTTTTGTCAGTATGCTAATATACCTTTGATCGACTCTTGCGTTTTTTATCGCTTTCTCAATTGCCCAGTATTCCACAGTGTTAAAAGCTTTTCGGAAGTCCTCAAGTGCCATCCAGGCAGGGTTATTGTTCTTTGAGTTGATAATTTTCAAAGTTCTTGTCTAATCGATTTGTGATTATTCTCATGAATAGTTTGTATATTTGCGATAGAAGACTATAGTTCTCTAAATTGCTAGGATCTCCATTTTTGTGTTTACTGAAGAGTTTTGTAAGCTTTTTAATTGATGGCGGTTCCCGTCTCTTAGCATTTCCGTTAGAATGCCGTATTCTCCTGTTACTTTTCCATTTTTAATTTGGTTAACGTTTTGAATTTCTTCAACTTCGATGTCTGGTAGATACTCGGAACTGATAATACGAGGCTGGTTTGAAAAGTCCGTGCAAAGTCCGAGAGATGGCACCACCGGCGCATATCGAGGTCATGTTTAGTTAGTAGCGTCTCTTGAATGAACGCATATCAAGTTTCAGCCATATCGGTCTATTTCTTTGTGTTTGGCATTCGTGTGAATCAAGGAAGTCGAGTGATTTTCAAGAAATGGACGAAAAAGAATTTCGTGTGGTGATTAAACATTACTTTATGAAAGGCAAAACGCCTCAGGAGACTAAAGAGAAGCTTGATAAACATTATGGTGACTCTGCACCTTCGATTAGAACAGTTTATAAGTGGTTTCAAAATTTTCGGACTGGCCATATGGGCACAAGTGACGCTGAACGTTCTGGACGGCCTGTGGAGGTTACGACTCCAGAAATCATTGATCAAATCCATGATATGGTGATAGATGACAGAAGAGTTAAGGTGCGTGAGATTGCTAGTGCTGTGGGCAGACACTAATGGATATTTTGCAGACTTGGACAAATCCTATTATTCGGAAGGGATCAACAAACTAGAACATCGTTGGACGAAGTGTATAAGCCTAAAAGGAGACTATGTCGAAAAATTAAAAGGTTTACCCCAAACACATAAGTAGTTTTTATTTTTGCACGGACTTTTCAAACCAGCCTCGTATATAATGCAACGTCTCTCTGTCTGTCTTCACCTGTCCGTTAGTGCCCTTACCACTCGAGAACCACTTATCCGATTTAAGTGCTTTTTTATAAAACATACATGTGTTCTCTGTCCAGGTTATAGGATATTACGAGCGGCACAGGAAGCATCACTGTATGTCTGTGTGTGCCTACGTGGTTGCTCTATCTATAATATTTCCTTAAATAACCTACTAATGAACGCTTTGTATAGGTTTTATTTTTATTATAGGAACTCTCAGTCAATGAATCTTCGCAGGAACTCACTGGACCAATAAAGTATATTCACCAATGGGTGGACATGCCAAAGCAAGTTATTGAGGTGCAAAGGGATAATGGTAGCATAGAAACAGTGAGTTTTTATATATAATATATATATATGTATATATATATATATATATATATATATATATATATATATATATATATATGTGTGTTTTGACGAATGTTCTCACAGGTGTGAAATGTAGTGTGAATGTCCAATTCAACGCCAAGACATCGACCAGTGATCAACGCTTTGAAAAAGATGGATGAGATTCCATCGAAATGTCAGCGAAACCGTCCATCAAGGGACTTTAAGCTAACACGGGATACCCGAAAAACCACTACTACATATATATATATATATATATATATATATATATATATATATATATATATATATATATATATATATATATAGCAAAAAATATATTTAACGTCTATTTATTCTTCTATAAAGGTTTGAGAAGTACCTACTTTTCGCACATATCGCGTGAAAAGTTGAACCTTAAAAGGTTCTACGGTAAACTAAATTTTGCTTTAAGTCGTCTTTGTTTACATGCGTAAAGTATTAATGTTCACACCTACCAAAAAGAATAATACTATTGTTAATTTTAAAAACATAATAAAAGAAGTTCAGAAATTTAAATACAAAATGAGACGATGACTTATTATTACTCCATTAGCTAAAAGGATGTTACCCTGCCATGGGATACGGGTTCGCAGCGGGTACGACTGATGGCCCTGGTGCATTTGACTTCAAACAGGCTTCGACCACTTCAAATCCGTTTTGGAATTTGGTTAGAGATTTTATTTTTCCACCAACGCCTGAAGACATTGACTGCCAGTATCCTAAACCTATTTTAATGAACACTGGAAGAGTGAGTATTATTTTCACTACTTTTTTTTTATCTATTTAACATTCATTTTAGCTTTAGAGTTATTTGAGCATTCCAAGCTGCTCAGAAAATCTGACCTAAAGTATCAAATATTACAGTATTTTTCTTGCTTCATCTGAGACTGCAGTGAATTTTCTAGGAAGTAGCAATTTTAGAGGTGTAGAAGTTGACACTGGGAATGTGAGGAAAGAAATTAATTTTAAATTATAGGATGTCGAAAAAGTATCGGGCCTTATGAAAGCTGGATGGCTTTAGATTCGCCCATTTCTAATCATTCTAATCAGATAATGATCATGCTGACGCAGCAAAAATTAAGAGGGCTGAAGGTGTAATGGTTCCATCAGGAAAATAGCAATTAGCCATCGAGAAAAACGGCATATAGTTAATTTAATAATAAATTTCATTTTAAATATGAGAAAAAATAGTTTGAATTTGAAAAAAAGTCCAATATTGTTTTAACAATCTAATATTGAAAGATTTTCAGGGTTAATTTTCAACTTATATTCGTAGGGAGACCACTAAATAAATGATTTAATCACTGTTTGTTCTTGTAGCTAACATTTCCTTATTCATGGCAACCCAAAATAGTCTCGAACCAAATCGCCCTTCTAGGAAATTTTGCAATAATTGCCGTTCCCGGTGAATTCACAACCATGTCTGGCAGAAGAATGAGAGAATCAGTCCAAAAGGCCCTAATTGATAACGGTGCTGATAAATCCACAGAAGTAGTTTTGGCCGGACTTAGTAACACTTATACCAGTTACATTGCAACTTATGAAGAATATCAAGTAAGTTGTAAATTTAAGATATTAAAGCTTCATAATTGATATGTAATCACTTGCAGTCCCAAAAAACTTAAGAGTTGAATGAGACTTACGGACTAATCGGTCGATCCAATAATTCCAAAGAAGCTGTAATGCTCTTGTAATGCAACTGGGATATCAGTTGAGAATAAAAATGGACAAAAATCTAATTTCGTTGACTGCCACGGCAATTTTCAGAAATCTGGCCTAAAATGACAATTTGATTTAATCACATTATATTATTAAAAACTCTAATTCTAGTGCATAGTTATCATCAAAAAGCATCAAAAATGTGTTTTTTTTTAAAAAAAAAAGGTCTTACGAATTATCTCGTAGTTGGCTTCTGTAACAGAAATCTCTTCGCGGAAGCCAACTACGAGTTAATTCGCACGCAGACACGCACAGACACGCTTCGACCTGTCGCTTCTCTAAAGCTGAATCATAGATACGCGTCCATATTCGCCAGTAGTATCTCAGAAATTGTCGAGTGCATCACATTTACGTCTTTCTTGAGTGTTTTGTTTTATAATTATTGTTATAATTAAATTATCAAGAACACAATATGGATAAGAAAAGACCACTGACTCAAAATGAAATTGAGTACTACGCAAATCTAAGTAATTCAGAATTTGACGGGATTTTTGGCGAGGATGGTAACGACAGTAGCGATTATGAACCTTCTGAGAATTCAAGTGATAGTGAAGACGAAGTCGTCTCCGAACCTGAAGTTGATCCCGAATTTGAAGATAATGACGATGATTCCCAAGCAACAACATCAAATGCGAATGAGGATTTGTGGACAGAAATTCAACAAAATCCTGAATTATTTATTTTCCAAGAAAATGTTGGTGTGAAATTGGATACGACAAATTTTACAGTACAAACGCTGGTGGACTTATTTTTTTCGGATGAATTTCTTGCATTACTGGTGGAACAAACTAATTTATATGCTGCGCAAGAAATTGAAAAACGCAAAGAAATAAAAAAATCTAATAGGTTATCAAAGTGGGAAGACATCAGTGCTGCAGAGATGAAAGTTTTTATTGGACTTTTGTTGCAAATGGGACCTTATACTTTTCCATCAATTGAACATTACTGGAGCACAAACAAGCTATATAATGTAAATTTTTGGCGCTCACATATGAGCCGAAATCGATTCCAGTTGTTACTTCGTTATTTTCATTTGGTTGATAACTCAATACCATCTGCCGACAGATTATACAAGGTGAGACCAATACTAAATCATTTCAATAATATTATGCATGAAAACTATGTACCAGATAAAAATATTTGTATTGACGAATCCATGATGCTATGGCGGGGAAGATTGCTTTTCCGCCAATACATTAAAAATAAAAAACACAAATATGGTATCAAACTGTATGAACTATGTGAGTCCGACGGTCTTGTAATGAAAATAAAGATTTACAGCGGAAAATCTGAGGAAACTGACAATAATGTAGGTCACACTACTGACGTTGTTTTACATTTACTTGAGGACTATCTCGATAAAGGATACACGGTTTACATGGATAATTTTTATAATTCTGTTACTCTTACGAAACTGCTAAATACACGAAAAACTTATGTGTGTGGAACCTTACGAAATAACAGAAAAGGAAACCCCAGAGATGTAAATCGTAAACTGAAAAAAGGGAAGTGTATTTGGCAGCAAAATGGCCCTGTTACTGTATGCAAATGGAAAGACAAACGAGATGTCCTTAGCATTTCAAACATGCATGCTATTGAAATGGTAGAGGTGCCCAATCGCAATGGAAAAATTTGTATGAAACCGAATATAATTCGAGATTACAATAATGGAATGTCTGGCATTGACCGATCAGATCAAATGCTTTCGTACTACTTATCTCTAAGAAAGACTATTAGATGGCCCAAAAAGGTTTCAGTACATATTATAGAGATATATATACACACAATGCTCACAAAATTTTTCAAAAAGTAACATCTTCTAAAATAAAACTGATAAAGTTCAGAGAAGAATTCGTCGTCGCCTTGATTGGAGAAGAGATTCAACCAGTTTCGAAAAAAATTAAATTGCAAGAGCTCCATTATTTAGAGAGTCTACCACCTACGAAAAAAAAACAGCGTCCGACAAAGCCATGTCGTATATGTACCCAAGCAAAAAAACGCCGAGAAACGCGTTATTTCTGTCCAGCCTGTAAAGAGAAGCCAGCCCTTTGTGTGGAAGATTGTTTTAAGAAGTTTCACAAACAATATTTTATTTCTTGAATTTGAACTAATTTTTATAATTATATTTTTTGTTCATTTTTTAATAAATTTTCTGTTCATGCAAGCCAGCATTGATTTTTTGTTCTTTTCCCAGATGCCATCTATCGAGATTAGCACTGATATATTTCGAGTTTAATCGTAGCTGCACAAAAATGGCAAGTAAAAACAGGACGAGATAACTCGTAGTTGGCGTCCGAGAAAAGAACGCAATCTACGAGTTATCTCGTAGTTGGCAGTCAACGTGTTAAAGTAACCGAATAACCGTTGTTAACGGTTACTTGTTTTATGTAGTTTAATTCTTTAGTAAAATTTTCCTCTGGTAAGAGGATATTAGTTAGTCTATGTATAAAACTATGATAAGTTGCGAGTTTATGATGGTTAGGGTGGTGAGAACTATTGTGAATTGTGGTATCTGGATGACAAGGTTTGTGATATATTGCAAATTCATGTTTTTTCCTGATTGTTAAGTTTAGGAAATTGATCTTCAAGTAATGGACTTAATGGACTCCCCATAATTAACCCTTCCTTACTATTGTAGAATGTGTTGTTAAATGAAAAATAATTTTGTCTTAGGCAAGTTCCTTAATAAATTAATTATGTCCAGTTTTATAACTTTATTTATTTTGTTTTTTTGTTAATAGGTTCTCTATTAAAATGATTGTTTCGTCTGTGGGAACACTTGGAAATAAGTTTCGTCATCGAAAGAGACTAATTTAGAATTATCTGGTATTGTTATATTCTTAACTTTATTCACGCGTTCGTATGAGTTTTTGATACTATATTTAGGTTCAAATTTGGTATGATATTTGAATAAATCAATTAAAAAGGATGACGGCTTATATGCTGGAGCAGCATATAAGACGTCATCCTTTTTAATTGATTAGCTCACTTTTTACAGTATATTAATTCTTTACATAGAAATGCCAGTTTTACAATGGAAGAAGTTGAAGGAAAAATCAATTTCCTAGACTTAACAATCAGTAAAAACCAGGAAAAAATATGAATTTGCTATATATCACAAACCTTATCATACAGATACCACAATTCACAATAGTTCTCACCACCCTAACCATCATAAACTTGCAGCTTATCATAGTTTTATACATAGACTAACTAATATCCCCTTATCAGAAGAAAATTTTTCTAAAGAATTAAACTACACAAAACAAGTAGCCGTTAACAACGGTTATTCGGTTACTTTAATCAATAATATCGTTAGGAAAAAACTTAGAAACAAGACAATCTCAGAAATATACCCACATTTTAAGGACAGAAATACCACATTTAAATGCTTAACCTATTTCGGCAAACCAACGGAAAAACTGGGGAAATTTTTAAATCAAAAAAATATCAACATAGTTTACAAGACTAACAATACTATAGGGAAATACCTTAAAAACTACAAACCACAAATCAATAAAGACAATAAATCAGGGGTATATCAATTAACATGTGAGTTATGTCCTAAAACATACATAGGACAAACTTGACGTACATTTATACAAAGAATTACAGAACACGAAAAAAGTTTCATCCATAGAAAATCTAATTCAACATATACTAATCATCTTTTAACAGAAAATCACACATTTAACAAGAATTTCAAAATTTTACACACTCAACAAAAAGGTATAAAACTAAACCTTTTAGAGACGATGCAAATAAATCGATTAACGACTACAGGTACTTTACTCAACGACCAGGTAGAGTTAAACAATTCACCATTATTGAATTTATTCTCCTAATTCCAAATCTGTGTAGGTTTTCCAATACTACCAATGTAATTTAATTAGATGTAATATTATAATTAAGATATTATATAAAATTGTGAACATTAAACCTAACTTGACAGTGTAAAATGTAGATCTGAAGCAGCTGCATCGACAGCGAAACGCGTCATCGCAATTTAAATAAACCAGTGGAAATTGACTAAAAACAGTCTTTTATTATATAGAATTACTTTGTTATTTGTCATTTATTTTTTATTTATTTGCTACTGCAGCTTCGTAGCTACGAAACTGCAGTAGCAGATAAATAAAAAATAAGTGACAAATAACAAAGTAATTCGTTTCATTTCATTTAGAAAAACAAATTTATTAACATACGTTTCAGTGTAATGAGCCTAATAAAAGATGAATTCATGTACATTCTTCTACGTTTCATCATATTTTTATTCCTCCAATGTGATACCTTAAGACATTATTTTTTACACAAAATAACTCTTAAAGAAAACAACAAAGAAAGATTTTTTTTAAATTCAGTATAGGAGAGCTTAGTTTATACGTGCCAGGAATACTATCTTAAGTATTTTATTGTGGTCTACAGTTTTATCAAAGGCTTTTTTCATCGTCGTAAAGTCAGGAATTAGAAACACATTATGGTCATACTGAGGTTAGTGTTTAGGCGAATGGAAAGGTCGGAAAGGATATTATCCAAGCACTAACGGATTGGTTCTACGCCTTTCATTGTATCGTTCTATGCATCTCAACTTTTATCGGAGAATTAACAAAATGGTTTAATTTCCGAGATTAGGCATTTAGGTTTATCAAAAAGAGAGTTTTCAGTAAATTGATTCAAATTTGCTATTCAAATTAGAGAAGTTGGGTGATTTAAAATTCTTTAAAGTTTGTCAGAAATAGTATTAAAGAATGAAAAATTAAATATAAATAAGGGAAAACAATGTCGAGGTCAAATTGTTCAACTTGTTAAATTTTCAAGAAAGTTTTAATTGAAGATTACCGCAGGATTCTACATTTTAAATAGATTTTAACAAATTGCTTTTTATCAAAAAATTTTGAATTTCTGAGTTGTTTATGCTAGAGTTATTAAATTCTTATAGGGTAGTCTACTTCGATGGGGTGATTCTGTCGTACTAACGAGACCATTAGATGGCAGAAACTAATGTATAGTAGCGAAAAAAGCGCGACAGTATTTCCTCCAAGTTTTTGTTAGGTATTCACTTCACAGATATTGGCGAGTCTAGAATTAGGATGGAATAACCATATAAAATTTCATGATATAAAACTATTATTGCACAATCTCATATTTGGTGCGATTCCAAAGTTTCTGGGCTAGCGGTATGATGATGAGTTTAGGGAGGTTGGGCGCGTCGATATCAATGATCATTTGGCGCCTTAATTTGTTTTATATGATCATATCGAGTTCTTTGAGGAATTTTTGGATTTCATCTTTTTAGTGTTCCGTATGGAACACTTATAAGATCACTTCGGTGTCTGTCTGTCACACCCGATTTTCTCCGAAACTATTTTTCATAGAAAGTTGAAATTTGTTAATAATATAGGAATTGATGGCCTCATCAGAGCCATGTAGTTTTGAAAGTGAAATTTTGACTTGAGGGGTTAGTTTTGGGGGGTGAAATCGGAAGTGGAAAAAAAAATTTTTTACTAGGTAATCGAGTGTGGTGTCAAATGAAAGCTTGTGAAAACGCGAGTAAAAAATATATATATAATGTAATACTTGCGCGCACTTTTCTTTGTATTATTTTTAAAAAATCGCGAAAAATCGCTGTCCCCCCACCTTATCTCGAAAAGTACTTATCAAAAAATTTTGAAAAAATTCTGGAATATTCTCCACGTGGTGTAGATTGAGCGAAAATTATCACGAGTGGATTACCTTTAATAATTTTTCTAGTATTTAAAAAACACCAAAATTTCAAGGTCATCAGATTTCAGTAAAGATTGGAAATAAACTTTATTGAAAACTCATTTGGGGTGTGTTTTGTGAAGTCACTGATCATTTTATACTTCCGTTACAACATTTTTTATTTTAAAAGTAATCAACGTACGGAACACTAATTGCGCAAGTTCAATTTGCACTTGACCGGTTATTTTAATTTGTATGAATTAATTGTCTGGATTAAAGTAGAGGGGATATTATGCTTTGCTCTGATGTTTTCTAAGTGATCAGCCTCAAATATGTGTTTAACTGTCAATGGAGAATTACAAGTACAAAATAACCGGTCAAGTGCAAGTTTCTATCTTCCCAGTCTCCATCTGTTTGACCCCTGTCCTTCATAGCCTCGTCCACATCGTCTCTCCACGATCGTCTGGGTCTTCCTCTTTTTCTTCTCCCTATAGGGCTCCACTCCGTTATTTTCTTTATCCACCTGTTATCTTCGCTCCGTCTTATGTGTCCACACCATTTTAATCATTTTTCTTCAATGGTGTTTACTGCGTTCTCTTTGATGTTCATTCTGCTTCTTATTTCTTCATTTGCTATTCTCTCCATACGTGTCACTCTACAACATCTTCTCCAATACTCCATCTCTACCGCGTTAATTTTAGATTTATTTCTTTTTTGATCGTCCATGTTTCTGACCCGTATGTCATTATTGATTTGTATATACGTGTTTTGTTTCTCTTTGTAATGTGCTTGTCCCACAGGATCGAATTTAATTGTCTTATGTATGTCCGTGTTTGTCCTAATCTAGCTTTAATCTCTTTTTCTGATGTTGCGTTTTTTGAAATGATGGTTCCTAAATATTTAAATCTATCGATTCCTCTGATTATTGTTTCGTTATCAACTTCTAGATTCTCCACGTTTCCCTCCTTTGTTGTTAGATATTCCGTTTTATCAACGTTTATTGCTAATCCTGCTTTAGTGTATTCTTCTTTCAGTTTTCTTACCATATAACTGAGGTCTTCCTCATCTTGCGCTATGATTACTTGGTCGTCTGCGAAACCTAGAGTATATAAGTAATCTTCTCGTATTGGGACTCCCATTCCACTGCATTTTTGCTTCCATTTTTTTAATGTTCGTTCGAGGTATATTTTGAATAGTGTGGGGGATGTAGAGCATCCTTGTAATAGGCCTTGATGTTTGGAGTCTCTTCCCTATTTTTTGTCCTATTTTTATGTTCACTGTGTTGTTTTCGTCGAGTGCTTTTACTGCGAATATTAGTTCTTTGTCAATGCCTATTTCTTTCATTGCGTTCCATAATCTTTGTCTTGGCCTTTCTTATGTCTATGAAGGCGAAATAAACTTCCCTATTCTTTGCCAGTTTTTTTTCCATTGTTTGTTTTAAAGTGTATATGTGGTCTATACATGATTTATCCGGCCGTAAAGCCTGCTTGGTCTTCTCCAATCTTTTCTTTTATATTTTCCTCTATGATATTTTTAATAATTTTTCCATACCAACGTCCCCCCCCCCCCCCCCCCCCCCCCCCCCTCCCATACTCGATATTATGCTTAGGCCTCTATAGTGTGTGCATTTTCTGCGGTCTCCCCTTTTATAGGCTTTTGACCATTCCTCTGGTATTTTTTCTCCATTTATCGCTCTGTGGAACATGTTTCTCAGCATTCGATGTAATTTATTAGACCCGTACTTAATCATTTCATTTACCACACCGCCAGGCCCTGCAGATTTATTATTTTTGAGTGTTTTTATTGTCTTTACTTCTTCATAGCTTAGTTCTATCTTTTTTTTTCTTTATTCTGTTCTTCTTCAGAGTTCTCTTCCTGAAATTCTTGTCTGTCTTCTGTTAGCAGCTTCTTATAATATTCTTCCCACTCGCTTTCTGGGATATATTCTATATACATCTTCTCTCTATTGTTGGTTCTTAATGTTTTAATTATTTTTCATGACTCTGTGGTTCTAGTTCCTCCTATATACTGTTCTACATGTTCGCACGATTTTTCCTATCTCTCGTTCTTTTCTTTGTTTATCATCCTCCTCGTTTCTGCTTTTTTCTCTTTATATTTCTGTAGATCTTCTTCTGATTTTGTATTCAACCATTTTTCGTATAGTCTTTTTTTCTCCTTTATAGATTCTTTGGTTTTTTCACAGATTCTAATTTTATGTTTCTTATTCTCGTTGTCTTCTTTACGTAATGCTTCTAGGGCCGCCTGTTTAATGCATTCTTTTATGTGGTCATACATCTGTTGGAGGTTGTCGTAGTTAAATTTGTTTAATTTTTGATCTAATCGTCGTCTGTATAGGTCTCTTATCGTTTCGTCTTGCAGTAAGTGTATTTTGTATTTTATGTCTTTGTCTGCTTTTTCTGTTATCTCATTAGTATTTCTGTTTTCTTTATCTATTGTTCCTTTTTGCTTTATTGTCTTGTACCACGGTACTTTTATATTTGCTAGTCTATGGTCTGTTCCACATTCTGCCCCTCTCTTTACTCCTACGTCTTTTATTTTGATAGTGGTATCGTTTTTAATTATAATGTAGTCTATTATTGATTTTAAGTTTCGTGTTTCTTGCATCCAAGTATATTTGTGGATATCTTTGTGTTTGTAGAATCCGTTTGTTATTTTGAGGCCGTTCAGTTCACACAGCTCTATTAGTCTCTCTCCGTTGCGTTAGTAATGTCTTCTTCGAATGGTCCTACGGTATTGTCCTTTGTTTTCCTTCCTGTTCTCCCATTCAGATCTCCCATTATTATTAATTCTTGGTTTTTCTTTACTTTTTGTGTTTCTATTTCTAGTGTTTCCATGAAGTTATCTGTTTCTCTTATAGTACTATCTTCTGTTGGGCCGTATACTCCTAATATTACCATGTCTTTTCCTAGCATTGTTATATTTAGTTTTATAATTCTTTCATTGATGGGGTCCCAAGATGTTATTTTCTTTTTCCACTTCTTTTTTACTAATATTCCAACTCCGGCCTTTGCTCTTTCTTCCTTCTTTACTCCACTCCAACAATGCATCACTTCATCTATTTCATCTATTCCATTTCCCTTTTTCTTCGTCTCGCTTATTACTAAAATGTCTATGTTCATCTTCTTAAACACTTGTATGACTCCGATGTTCTTTGTAAACAAATTACAACAATGGTAATGTCACATCTCAATAACGCCGTCTAGTGGTCGTTTGTAAAAATTTAAAAGGTGGCCTTTATATAATTTATTAAAAAAAATCGAAGCATAAGCAAAAAAGTTTGTGTCTATATCGAAAATTCACTAACGTTATTTCTTATATAAATTTTTATGTGGGAGATGTAATCGGATTATTGCAGAACATAAAAGTTGATAAAGTTATGAGATGTTCCAGGTATCATTATCGACAATTTTTAACGGGATAAAGTTTGGAAAGTGGAGAAACCATTAGGGAATATATTTTTATATGTTTTTTTTTTCTTTTGCGTGCCTATTTAAAGAAAAAAAGGTGTGTTTTATACAGTAATGAGAGAGAAATCTCCATGGGTGATAAAATTGAATTAAAACGTAATCTAGTGCCCCCATAAGTTCAAGGTAAATAAAATTCCCTATTACTTCTCGGGCACTCCAGAAAGTGATAATTACAATAAAGTGACGCATGAAAATTATAAGTTTTATATTATACAACGTATCCATATAAGCTGTTTTGAGCCAGAATATTCAACATGGTCACAAAAAATCAACATTTGAATTTTTTTGGGGGGACCCTCCTAAAAGTTACCAATTGACTAAGAAATGAGACTGCTGAAGTTTCAACTCAATTCGATACCGTTAACGCGTGCCTCATCAAAGTTGAAGTTTTGACTTTTTATGAAAATTGATTTTTGTTGAAAATGTCTAAAAACATTGCAAGATTCAATTACATCGGCTCTCTACATTTTTCTTTATTTATTTATTTATTAAATAGAGCAAAATCCAAATTGAAAATGGAGGATTTAGGACGAAAGAAAAGTAAAAAGGTATAAAAATGAGAAGAAATAATGTTCAGATTCAAGTGGAAATAACCGGTCCAGTGCAAGTTGAACTTGCGCAATTAGTGTTCCGTACGTTGATTGCTTTTAAAATAAAAAATTTTGTTACAGATGTATAAAATGATCAGTGACTTCACAAAACACACCCCAAATGAGTTTTCAACAAAGTTTGTTTCCAATTTTTACTGAAATCTGATGACCTTGAAATTTTTGTTTTTTTTTTAAATACCAGAAAAATGATTAAAGGTAATGCACTCATGATAATTTTCGTTCAATCTACACCCCGTGGAGAATATTCCAGAATTTTTTAAAAATTTTTTGATAAGTACTTTTCGAGATAAGGCGGGGGACAGCGATTTTTCGGGATTTTTAAAAAATAATACAAAGAAAAGTGTGCGCAAGTATTACATTATATATACATTTTTTACTCGTCTTTTCACAAGCTTTCATTTGACACCACACTCGACGACCTAGTAAAAAAATTTTTTTTTCACTTCCGATTTCACCCCTCAAAACTAACCCCTTAAGTCAAAATTTAACTCTCAAAACTACATGGCTCTGATGAGGCCACCAATTCCTATATTATTACCAAATTTCAACTTTCTATGTCAAATAATTTCGGAGAAAATCGAGTGTGACAGACAGACAGACACCGAGGTGATCTTATAAGTGTTCCGTACGGAACACTAAAAAACCGGTCAAGTGCAAGTTGAACTTGCGCAATTACTGTTTGTTACAGAGGTTGTAAAATAATCAGTGACTTCACAAAATACACCCTAAATGAGTTCTTTGATTGTGTTAGCCGATACTTGTTGGAAATTCATAATAAAATTATATAAAAAACAACACTATGTTTAAATTTCCGATATATTTAAAGTCACTTGACAATTGTTTCACCATAAAATGGCTTCTTCAGAAGTAAATAAGAAAGAAAAATATTTGGTAGTAATCCTGGTTATATAGTGCTTAAAACTATCCTTAATTACCTAAGATTATGTTAATCATTTAATTATATTATTTACAGACAGAATTATTTTAAGAATGCAAATCTGTAGTACTATTTCCGAGAACTAATAAAGATTAAGTAAAGGTGAATGGTTTAAGTCTACCTGTTCGTTTAATAATTGATTGGAGTTTTTCCGTTTGTTAATTTCAAGACATTCAAGCAAATTTAATTTTTTAGATTTATTTTCTATATGTAGGATTTTTAACGTATCATCAAAATTATGGGATTCGTTTATTATATGAGTTGCGTAATGTGAATTGTTCTTATTTTTTAAATAACTATGATTATGTTCTTTAATGCGAGTTTCAAAAGATCTACCAGTTTGTCCAACGTAGGTTTTAGTACAAGTTTTGATGAATTCATCAAAACGCGGTAAGCAAAAATATTGTTTACTGGTATAGATATGTTGACGATATCATTTCCTGTTTCACGGGAACAGATAGACAACTAACAATCCTCCTTAACTTCCTAAATAATTTGCATCCTAATATTAAATTTACCATAGAATTAGAAACCAATAACTCTATAAATTTCTTGGACATATCTATATCAAAAGTGAACAATAAACACGATTTCTCGATTTTTCACAAACCTTCACATACTGACACAGTCATACACAATAGTTCATCCCACCCTTATCCTCACAAAATGGCAGCTTTTATCTCCTTCATACATAGATTGTTACGTATCCCTATGACTAAAACTAATTTTAACAAAGAATTCAACATAATCAAACAAATAGCAATTAATTCAACATAATCAAACAAATAGCAATTAATAATGGATATGACCCCAACATTATAGATAATATCTTGAATAAAAAATCCTTTAAACAAGCAATCTCTCTAATTTATCCCACAATTAATGACAAAAAAGGAAAATTTAGTACACTCACATACACAGGGAAAATAACTAGAACAATTTCCAAACATATAATAAAAAAAAACAATAAAATAGCATTCAAAACCAGAAATTCCTTAAGGAGTATAATTTTGAATAACAAAACCAAATCTAAGAAATCCTTAAAATCAAGAGTTTAAATTGTGGATCTTGTACTAAAACCTACGTTGAACAAACTGGTAGATCTTTTGAAACTCGCATTAAAGAACGTAAACATAGTTATTTAAAAAATAAGAACAATTCACATTAAGCAACCCATATAATAAACGAATCCCATAATTTTGATGATACGTTAAAAATCCTACATGTAGAAAATAAATCTAAAAAATTAAATTTGCTTGAATGTTTTGAAATTAACAAACGAAAAACTCCAATCAATTATTAAACGAATAGGTAGATTTAAACTTTATTAATTCTCGGAAATAGTACCACAGATTTGCATTCTTAAAATAATTCTGTCTGTAAATAATATAATAAAATGATTAGCATAATCTTAGGTAATTAAGGATAGTTTTAAGCACTATATAACCAGGATTACTACCAAATATTTTTCTTTCTTATTTACTTCTGAAGAAGCCATTGTATACTGAAACAATTGTCAAGTGACTTTAAATATATTGGAAATTAAAACAGTGTTGTTTTTTATATAACCCTAAATGAGTTTTCAACAAAGTTTCTTGCAAATCTTTACTGAAAATTGATGGCCTGGAAATTTTTGTTTTTTTTTTATATACCAGATAAATTATTACAATTAATGCACTCGTGATAATTTTCGTTCAATCTACACCCCGTGGACAATATTCTAGAATTTTTTCAAAATTTTTGATAAGTACTTTTCGAGATAAGGATAAGGACAGTGATTTCGCGATTTTTTAAAAATAATACAAAGAAAAGAGCGCGCAAGTACTACATTATATATATATTTTTTACTCGTGTTTTCACAAGCTTTTATTTGACACCACACTCGATTACCTAGTAAAAAAAATTTTTTTTCACTTCCGATTTTCACCCCCCAAAACTAACCCCTTAAGTCAAAATTTAACTTTCATGACTACATGGCTCTGATGAAGCCATCAATTCCTATATTATTACGAAATTTCAACTTTCTATGACAAATAGTTTCGGAGAAAATCCGGGTGTGACAGACAGACGGAAAGATAGACACCGAAGTCATCTTACAAGTGTTCCGCACGGAACACTAAAAATATATGGAAGCATATGAATTTTTTTATTGTACGTTGTTAAAAAACAATTCAGCATACACGATACACTAGTAAAAATGGCTAGCGATATTTTTATAACTTATAGAGCCCCAAACCAGAGAAACTTAAAGACTAGAGCCTAGAAATAAAGGTATTTTTATTATTTTCAGAAAATGTGTGCTTTTTGTTATAAAATCAACTAATTTTGACAATTTTGCTTTCAGCTACAACGATATGAAGCTGCTGCCACTATTTTTGGACCACATACCCTCGAAATTTACCTGAATAACTACCAAAATCTTGCCGCAGCCTTAGTAAAGGTAATAACAATTAAAAATGCCTCTTTTTCTTTTATAGACTTTTTATACATAATAAAATATATATAGTCTGCTCAACGGATCTTTGCAGTCATGTGATCAACGCCACGTCAAGAATATTCATACGATTCAATCGACTGTCAATTCAGTGTCAGCGGCCTGAGTTTTAAATGACATTACCATGGCTAGGTAGATAACTTTAATAACCACCCTCGTATTTCATTACTTCTTTTTTTACTTCAAGTAAAGTCCGTTTGTTTGGAGTTGATAGCACACAACATGGGCAAACCACGATAATATGTTTAGTTTAAATCAGAATAGCGATGGCTTCAACTTTCAGTTTTGCCCCGGTCAAAATTCGCGGACTCTGTAAATCTGCACTTTCCCTTCGAGAAAAAACAATGATACTTAACGTCCACGATGCCCTAGTGCATCAACAGCCAACAAGCCAAGTCTGTGAAATTGTGCAGCAACTATTTATAGATTTCTAAAAGAAAGAAAACGCGATCTTTGCAACTAACTTCAAAATCACAAAGGAAAAAAGCCCTTAGAGGTCGATGAAGACTTTAAAAACGCAATAAGAAGAAAAGTACACCATTTGTTTATTAAAAAAGAAATACCTACACTGTATAAAGTTTTGCAAGAAATCAAAGAAGATCAGGACTTACCAGATTTAAAAAAATGGAAAAACACAATAGAAAATCTGTTTTTATCGATAAAACAGAAATAATTTGTTGGAGAAGAGAATATCTACGAGCAATCAGAAAATTTCGAGCCGAAAAAAGAAATATTTTTTATTTAGATGAGACTTGGGTTAATGAAGGACACACAGTGAACACACAGACAACTGGATTACAACCCCTTTCAGGAAAAGGTCGCAGACACATATTGGTAGTGAAAACGGATTTTTTGAGGGTGGCTTGTTGGAATTCAAATCAAAGTCAACTAAAGACTACCATGAGGAGATGAGGGCCGATGTCTTTGAGGAATACTTCCAACAAATGACTGAATGTATATCAGCAGAATCAGTTATAGTATTAAACAATCCCCCATACTATTCTCAATTATTACAAGGACTCGCGACAAATTCATGGAAGAAAACGGATACTCTATAATGGATAAGGGATAAAAATCTCAAACCTAAAGATGGTATATGAAAAGCGGAACTTCTCAAAAATGCAAATCAAAATAAGGCACAGTTCAAGAAATACGCAGTCGATGAGATGGCAAAGGAAGGAAATATCAGAGTGCTTAGATTACCACCATATCATTGAAACCCATAGAGCTAATTTGGGAACAAATGAAAGGAAAAACATCACATTCAAACTTCAAGACGTAAGGCAATTATTACTCGCCGGAATAGAGAGGATCAAAGTGGTAAATTGGAAAAATATCATTCGACATGTTATAGAAGAAGGAAATAAAATATGGAAACTTGACGAATACATCGAAGAAACTGTGGAAATAGAACCCTTAATTATCAATTTAAGAGAAGTCGAGTCTTCAGATTTTGAAGATAATGATTGTTTTTGATTGTAATGAAAGTACTTATATATCGTGAATTGTGAATTTATATATATATATATATATATATATATATATATATATATATATATATATATATATATATATATATATATATATATATATATATATATATACATATATACATATATACATATATACATATATACATATATACATATATACATATATACATATATACATATATACATATATACATATATACATATATACATATATACATATATACATATATACATATATACATATATACATATATACATATACACACTCCTGGACAAAATTAACGCAACAATATATTAAATCATACAAATCTCTATAATGAATTAATTTTAATAATTTTTTATGAACATTGGTTACACTAAAAGTTAGAAAAAACTTATTCGGATACTTTAAAAGTGAATTAGGTACCAAATTTCTCTATAAGATTCGAATTAAAATTATTCTTAAGACCTAATAACAAAACCGTCGAAACTATGTAATATAATGAAAAAAATAAACTGGGACACTAGTAGCAAAATTAATGGTGTAACTGGAACACTAGTAGCGTGTGTTGCCTCCTCTACTTTGGATGACAGCGTTTATGCGCCTAGGCATGCTTCTAATTAAATTTTGGATAAAATCTTGAAGAATTTGCTCCCATTCTGTGATAACTGCATTTTCAAGTTTCTCTTCAGGTTTTTAGGTGCAGGTATATGACGTTTCACATTTTTCTTAAGGTGATCCCATACATATTCTATCGGATTCAGATCCGGGCTTTTTGGTGGCCATTGCATAATCGGTATATCAACTTGATTAAGATAATCGAGTACCTCCCTAGCCACGTGAGGTCGAGCGTTGTCTTGCATAAACAGGAAATTGGGCCCCACAAAATGACCGAAAAGCATCACATGTTCTACTACAATATTCTCAAGACAGTAGTCAGCATTCATGGATTTCGTACGGACAGGAACTAACTCTGTGCGAGCATCAAAGCAGATGTCACCCCAGAACATAACAGAGCCACCGCCGAATGGAACCCTTGCAAAGATATTGCAAGGAGCAAACCTCTCTCCTGGTCTTCGCCATACTCGCTCACGACCATCTGGATGTTTTAGACTAACCCTAATTTCATCTGTGAAGAAAACTTTCCAATCATCCACAGACCAGTTTTCGTGATTTCGAGCAAAACGTAACCTGGCAACTCTGTTCTCTCTAGTAAGCAAGGGCGCAGTGGCTGGTCTCCTACTGTTTAATCCAGCTTCATTTAACCGTCTTCTAACTGTTTTAGAAGAAATTGTGACATTGCGAACAGCGTCGAGTTCGTTTCTGATTATAGAACTCGTGACAGTCCTGTTTCTTAAAGCATATTGTCTTATAAAACGTTCATAGAGGTCGCTAATGCATCGTTTTCACCCTTGCCCTAGCCTTCTAGAATAAGTTCCTACTTCATTCAAGCGTCTTACCATACGACTTATTGTGGAACGATGTTTGCCTAACAAATTGGCAACATAACTCTGACAATATCCCTCGTCCAATAAAACTTAGGCTCGCACTACCTCGTGTTCAGTTAAATTCCTTGTTCGTTTCATTTTTCTAATTCTTCGGGGTCAAAAATAAAACAGTCCACCACAAAAACGTATTACTTTGAAAAAGGGAACAATTTATAAGCTTACTTTTAAAGAAAATCTATCGCATTATTACAGAAAATTGTTTATCTTCTAAAAAATTCTTTAAAACTGTAAATCTAAACGAATTGTTTTGATTTCAGTCATGAACAACGAAACAAAATATGCAGAGCCTACTATTCAAATACTCGATAAACTTTAAAACTGACATAAGAAAAAGATAAATTAATTTTCAGATTGTTGCGTTAATTTTGTCCAGGAGTTTATATATATATATATATATATATATATATATATATATATATATATATATATATATATATGTATATGTATATATATATATATATATATATATATATATATATATATATATATATATATATATATATATATGTATATGTATATATATATATATATATATATATATATATATATATATATATATATACATATACATATATACGAGGCTGGTTTGAAAAGTCCGTGCAAAGTCCGAGAGATGGCACCACCGGCGGCGCGTATCGAGGTCATGTTTAGTTAGTAGCATCTCTTGAATGAACGCACACCAAGTTTCAGCCATATTTCTTTGTGTTTGGCATTCGTGTGAATCAAGGAAGTCGAGTGATTTTCAAGAAATGGACGAAAAAGAATTTCGTGTGGTGATTAAACATTACTTTATGAAAGGCAAAACGCCTCAGGAGACTAAAGAGAAACTTGATAAACATTATGGTGACTTTGCACCTTCGATTAGAACAGTTTATAAGTGGTTTCAAAATTTTCGGACTGGCCATATGGGCACAAGTGACGCTGAACGTTCTGGACGGTCTGTGGAGGTTACGACTCCAGAAATCATTGATCAAATCCATGATATGGTGATGGATGACAGAAGAGTTAAGGTGCGTGAGATTGCTAGTGCTGTGGGCATCTCGACTGAACGGGTACATAATATTTTGCATAAACATTTGGACATGAGAAAGTTATCCGCAAGATGGGTGCCGCGATTGCTCACGCTTGACCAAAAACGGAATCGTGTGAAGTATTGCAAGAATGGTTTGCAGCTGTTCCAGAAGAATCCGGAGGACTTTAAGCGTCGTTTCGTCACTGTGGATGAAACATGGATACATTACTATACTCCTGAGACCAAACAACAATCTAAACAATGGGTTACCAAGGGGAATCTGCACCAAAAAAGGCGAAGACCGTTCGTTCGTCCGGAAAGGTTATGGCGACTGTCTTTTGGGATTCGCAAGGGATAATCCTCATCGACTATCTGGAAAAGGGTAAAACTATTACAGGTGAATATTATTCATCGTTACTGGACCGTTTGAAAACCGAGTTGCAAGAAAAACGCCCGCGATTGGCCCACAAGAAAGTCCTTTTCCATCACGACAACGCACCAGCACACACTTCAGCAGTTGTGGTTGCAAAATTAATGGAAATAGGATTCCAACTCGTTTCACATCCCCCCTATTCTCCAGACTTGGCTCCCTCGGACTACTATTTGTTCCCCAATTTGAAGAAATGGCTGGCGGGACAAAGATTTTATTCAAACGAGGAGGTGATTGCAGACACTAATGGATATTTTGCAGACTTGGACAAATCCTATTATTCGGAAGGGATCAACAAACTAGAACATCGTTGGACGAAGTGTATAAGCCTAAAAGGAGACTATGTCGAAAAATAAAAATGGTTTATCCCAAATACATAAGTAGTTTTTATTTTTGCACGGACTTTTCAAACCAGCCTCGTATATATATATATATATATATATATATATATATATATATATATATATATATATATATATATATATATATATATATATACATCTATAGATATAAAAATTTTTGGTAATAAAACTTATATTTCTACAACTTTATTTTTAAGATAATTTTATTTATTAGACACTAAAAGCAGGTTACGCTCGGACGGCTACACTACCGATGAAACCTCATTTACATTTTATGACTACTGTATAGCAGAGGCTTTCTGCCTAAAATAGGGTGAACCCCTAAAAATAATTCAAAACAGGTAGCAAAACCCACTAAAATGCATAAGAAATCCCTTTTTTTTCTGGGCGCAGATGTATTTGCATCTACAATGAGAGAATTCTGCTATCAACTCCAAACAAATACACTTTAGATATTGATCTTCCAATATCTCCCACATACACTCTACCGGCAATATAAACACTTTCAGTTCGTAAATGGGTTATTGGCGAACAACGGATCTTTAGAAGTAAATTGGCTTGTTTGCCTGTGGCTCCACGTATATACATATGTAGCGTGAAACTGTCCACTTGTGAAGTGATTGATCCTTATTATAATTTGGTTCGTTTGTTGTTGAACATGCAAAATATCCTTTTATCAGCCACTACCAACAATCCTTTATCATTTCCCTTTTATCATGATTTGACATCCCCTTCAATATTCATCTTAGTTATATTTCCTGAATTTTATTTTTTTCCATTCACATAAAGAACGCGATAAAAAAAAAAAAGACATAAAAATAAACGGGATAGAAAAGAAGGATGCCATTTCCAAGCAATAAAGTAGATGTCCTTATTATGCAGTTTTTTTATTTTTGTCAAATCTGCATAAGCATATTGGAGTGTTTTTTAATGCACTAGATTTTGCGATGACGTAATTAAATTTAGAAAAAAAAGTGTATCAATATTTTAAAATATACGTTACATGTTCTCGTAAAGATGCCAGAAAATGATCAAGTTTCAACTGTAATTTAAATGGGAATAGGTGACCTATCATCTGCATTTTATGATTCGTTATTTCTAAAATCCTCTAGATTTATTCTTAAACATTCTTTGTTCAATTTTTAGAATCAGACATTAGACGCTGGTCCAGAGCCCGACGATCTTTACAAGTTAAATCTGCTCTCGCTCATCACACCAGTTATTTTCGATTCTGCAGGCTGGTTTGGGAACTTTGGAGATGTTACTCAGCAACCTCCTACCAAAGCTAAAATCGGAGATACCGTATCTGTTAAATTCGTAAGTTAATATTGGTTTGCTCGAACTATACTGCAGCTTTCTGAAAATCTCCTTCTCAAGGGAGGCGATAAAATTTTGTATAATCATTACCACGAAATTTAACAGCAATGTGTACAGGGTGAGTCAACAATAGAGTAAAGTTCATTATCTCATTTGTTTCGGGAATGACGAAAAAATATTAAATACAATAGTTTTAGGGAATGTTAAGGTGCACAGTTTAAAATTATTCTTGCGTATAGAGGGTACTTCAAAAAAGTAACATATGTTTTTTTTTTAATAGAACATCCTATTTTCTAATTTATTTTAAATTCTGCGTAAAATTTTGTAACTTTTTTTATTAATAATGTTATATACCTAAACCTAGTAGTTTTTTTAATAAACTCCTGGACAAAATTAACGCAACAATCTGAAAATTATTTTTTTTCTTATGGCAGTTTTATGTTAAGTTTATCGAGTATTTGAATAGTAGGCTATGCATATTTTGTTTCGTTGTTCATGACAGAAATCAAAACAATTCGTTTAGATTTACAGTTTTAAAGAATTTTTTAGAAGATAAACAATTTTCTGTAATAATGCGATAGATTTTCTTTAAAAGTAAGCTTATAAATTGTTCCCTTTTTCAAAGTAATACGTTTTTGTGGTAGACTGTTTTATTTTTGACCCCGAAGAATTAGATAAATGAATCGAACAAGGAATTTAACTGGACACGAGGTAGTGCGAGCCTCGATTTTATTGGACGAGGGATATTGTCAGAGTTATGTTGCCAATTTGTTAGGCAAACATCGTTCCACAATAAGTCGTATGGTAAGACGCTTGAATGAAGTAGGAACTTATTCTAGAAGGCTAGGGCAAGGGCGAAAACGATGCACTAGCGACCTAGATGAACGTTTTATAAGACAATATGCTTTAAGAAACAGGACTGTCCCTAGTTCTATAATAAGAAACGAACTCGAAGCTGTTCGCAATGTCACAATTTCTTCTAAAACAGTTAGAAGACGGTTAAATGGAGCTGGATTAAACAGTAGGAAACCAACCACTGCGCCCTTGCTTACTAGAGAGAACAGAGTTGCCGGGTTACGTTTGGCTCGAAATCACGAAAACTGGTCTGTGGATGATTGGAAACAAGTTTTCTTCACAGATGAAACTAGGGTTAGTCTAAAACATCCATATAGTCGTGAGCGAGTATGGCGAAGACCAGGAGAGAGGTTTGCTCCTTGCAATATCTCTGCAAGGATTCCATTCGGCGGTGGCTCTGTTATGTTCTGGGGTGGCATCTGCTTTGATGCTCGCCCAGAGTTAGTTCCTGTCCGTACGAGATCCATGAATGCTGACTACTATCTTGAGAATATTGTAATAGAACATGTGATGCCTTTCGGTCATTTTGTAGGGCCCAATTTCCTGTTTATGCAAGACAACGCTCGACCTCACGTGGCTAGGGAGGTACTCGATTATCTTAATCAAGTTGATATACCGATTATGCAATGGCCACCAAAAAGCTCGGATCTGAATCCAATAGAACATGTATGGGATCACCTTAAGAAAAATGTGAAACGTCATATACCTGCACCTAGAAACTTGAGAACTTGAAAATGCAGTTATCACAGAATGGGAGCAAATTCCTCAAGATTTTATCCAAAATTTAATTAGAAGCATGCCTAGGCGCATAAACGCTGTCATCCGAAGTAGAGGAGGCGACACACGCTACTAGTGTCCCAGTTACACCATTAATTTTGCTACTAGCGTCCCAGTTTATTTTTTTCATTATTACATAATTTCAACGATTTTGTTATTAGGTCATAAGAATAATTTTAATTCGAATCTTTAGAGAAATTTGGTAGCTAATTCACTTTTAAACTATCCGAATAAGTTTTTTCTAACTTTTAGTGTAACCAATGTTCATAAAAAATTATTAAAATTAATTCATTATAGAGATTTGTATGATTTAATATATTGTTGCATTAATTTTGTCCAGGAGTGTATTTCAATTTTTTAAAAAAAACACTAGTTTTCAGTTTTCAGCAAAATGGTGGAATACGGGCGTTCTATAGTGATAAAAAAAATATATATGTAAAGAAATTTGAGTTAGATGTTACAGGGTGTTCAAAACAAATTTATACATTTCAACTATTTTAAATTGAAAAATCTCAAATTTTTTAGATGGCACACTCTGTGTATTATTATTTTTTCTGATAGATTTTACAAGCCCTATATACCTATTTCTAATAGTTTTCGATTTATTTTGAATTCTTCAATTTTTACCCTTGTTTTTAATACACTTAGTTTGTGGCGTGTCACTTTACCCGCACATTGAGGCGCACTTTTTGCAGCCCCTTTTTAATTTCTGAGAATGGATTGAGTGAATACTGATTTTAAAAGAACTGAAGAAATTAAACAAATACTAGCTCAATTTTTCTTGGTAAAGTCATATGGGTAAGAGATAATTTTTGTACGTCTTTTTGGAATTAGTCTCTATCGTTGTTTAAAAAAATTTTTGGTTGTACTAATTTTTGGGCACCATTCATTTTAAAATAGAAAGGATCTAACTTCAGCTAAAATAACCGGTCAAGCGCAAGTTGAACTTGCGCAATTAGTGTTCCGTACGTTGATTGCTTTTAAAATAAAAAATGTTGTAACAGAAGTATGAAATGATCAGTGACTTCACAAAACCCACCCCAAATGAGGTTTCAACAAAGTTGGTTTCAGATCTTTACTGAAAATTGATGACCTTGAAATTTTTTTTTTTTTTTTTTTTTATACCCGATAAATTATTAAAGGTAATGCACTCGTGATAATTTTCGTTCAATCTACACCCCTTGGAGAATATTCCAGAATTTTTTCAAAATTTTTTGATAAGTACTTTTCGAGATAAGGCGAGTGGACAGCGACTTTTCGCGATTTTTTAAAAATAATACAAAGAAAAGTGCGCGCAAGTATTACATTATATATATTTTTTTACTCGTGTTTTCACAAGCTTTCATTTGACACGACACTCGATTACCTAGTAAAAAAATTTTTTGTTCACTTCCGATTTCACCCCCCAAAACCCCCTTAAGTTAAAATTTAATTTTCAAAACCACATGGCTCTGATGAGGCCATCAATTCCTATATTATTACCCAATTTCAACTTTCTATGACAAATAGTTTCGGAGAAAATCGGGTGTGACAGACGGACAGACAGACAGGCAGACGGAAAAACAGACACCGAAGTCATCTTATAACACATGGGCTGAGAAGTCCCGGGCCTAATAAAGAAAACACGGTTTTTTTGGTTCAAAATTAGCTTTATTCATCAACGTAATCTCCATCAAGAGCAACGCAATCATTCCAGCGCCGCTCTAACAATGGCCAAACACTGCTCAGAATCATCAACACGTTCTTGTTTTTGATAAACAGTGAGCAAACGCGGCACCCACTTTGAACAGAGCTTTCTCATAGTCAAATGCTCATGTAATATAAAGCCAACACGTTCTTTTGATATCTTTACGATGTCAGCTAACTCACGCAACTTCACTTTTCGATCATTCAAAACGATTTTATGGATTTTTTTGATGTTTTCTGGTGTTACCGCCTCATTTGGACGTCCACTGCGTTCTGCATCATCGGTGTCTCTACGACCACGTTTGAAGTCAGCAAACCAACGTTTTATTGTTGTTTCTGATGGAGCGGAGTCCCCATAACACTTTTCAAGCCATTGCTTCGCTTGAACGGTATTTTTTCCCATCAAGAAGCAGTGTAAAATTAAAACACGAAATTGTTTTTGATCCATTGTTTTGAAAATAACAAAAGTAGCGTCACTCTTAGCACAATAACTCACAAACTAATGAATAGAATATCATGAAATTTTAACAGCTGTCTTTTGAAGGTTAGTATTAACTGAAAAAAAGGTGACTGCAATAAAACTAGCGCCATCTATGTGTTAGGCCCGGGACTTTTCAGCCCACGTGTTAAGTGTTCCGTGCGGAACACTAAAAATGAAAAAATACTGAAGGGTTATGCAGTTTTTAAGGAAAAGTTTTTATATGGTACGACCCTTTTGTCCTGAAAAGTAAGATAGGTGTACAGTGAAACACTAGCTTTAAACATCAAACAAAAAAATTTATTACTGATTAACTTAAAGTTCCAACTTTTGCAGTTCTGTTATTACAAAAAACTTTAGCCTAATAGGTAGTTCTTACTTAGTTATTACTAAATAAAGTTCTTAAATCAGGCATTTTACTACGAGTGTTGTGTAAGAATTAAGGTTCCCAACGCTGTAAATTCGCCGCGCGAGATGCTAGGCGAAATCCGGCAACACCGCCGTGTGCGCTGATTCCCCCACTCTAGATCCCGCCTTGGTAGAACTCGCTACGACGTTCAGTGCTGGTCTGACAGCCATCCGCGATGGAACCCCCGATCGCCGTCACCGCCAGGTGCGAAGTTCGTGCGGTAATCCGATTTTTGCACGCTAAAAAGTTACCACCGGTTAATATTCATAGGCAGTTGTGTAAAGTTTATGGGGAAGCATGTATCAGCGTTCAACACGTCCGCAAATGGTGTAGGGAGTTCTCCGAAGGACGCACAGACATCCACGATGAGCAAAGAAGCGGAAGGCCATCGATCTCCGACGAAGTTGTGTCGAAGATTGAGTGAATTCTGCTCGAGGATAACGATTCGGGAACTGGCTGCCCGGGTTCCTGAGGTTTGTGAAAAAACAATCCACACGATTTTGACTGAAAGGTTACGTTATCACAAGGTGTGTGCGCGGTGGGTCCCGCACATGCTTTCAGAAACCCACAAAGCCGATCGCGTCAAGTGTGCCCAGGAGTTTCTTCGAGAATGCGCCGAGAATACCGAAGATTTCTTAGACTCCATTGTTACCGCAACAATCGCGACAATGGCGCCGTACCGGATCGCCTAAACCGAAGAAGTTCAAGCAGACGCTGTCCGCAGGGAAAGTGATAGTTACGGTCTTTTGGGACCGTAAGGGTGTCCTGCTTGTTGAGTTTATGCCTCGAGGGATCACAATAAATTCGGAAAATTAGTGTGAGACCTTGAAAAAACTCAGAAGAGCCATCCAAAATCGCCGGAGAGGAAGACTGACAAAAGGCGTTAGACTGCACCACGACAATGCGCGCCCGCACGTCTCTCGCCAAACCAAGGATTTAATCGACAATTTTGGCTGGGATCTCGTTGAACATGCTCCCTACAGCCCTGATCTTGCACCGAGTGACTTCCACTTGTTTCCAAAATTAAAGCAACACTTGGGTGGACAACGTTTCGAGACTGATGAAGAAGTGCAGGAAGCGGTCACCAAATTCCTCCACGGACTGGCGGCGGATTTCTTTGAAGCGGGATTTCAAAAGTGGATTAGTCGTCAACAAAAATGCGTGGAAAAATCTGGAGATTATGTTGAAAAATAGCTAAGAAATTAAGCTTTCCAATGATGTATTTTTCAGTTCAAATAAAAAATGCCTTACACCTGAAAAAAAATGTGGGAACTTTATTTTTTACACAACCCTCGTAATAAAACTTTGCTACACCCGATATTGAAGATTCGTGAGGTTCACTTCGCATGTTATCAGTTCAAATCGATTTTAAATCACTTATCTGCGGGAAAATAGGTCTACTGATGTATATTCTGGTGACTTACGATTTTCCTACGGGCTTTTTAGGCATTGAGTTGAGCACTAAAACCGTTTTTACACACTCCATCACTAATTCAACAGTACGGCTTCATGATGAGAAGAGCCTATTACGGCTACTTAAAAAAAGCCCACACGGCTTCACTTTTAAAAAAGCCTCGTACTTGACTTGGCTCTCCGATAAAAACTACTGTGGCCACTGGTAGGAAGAAACCTTCACTGCGGCTGGATGGAAGAAGCCTGGCTGCGGCTTGATCGGAAAAAAGCCTCGATCTGCGTTCTCCAGACCCTTAAATAATTCGTGAGAATTACGTCTCTAAGATGGCTATGCCGGAAACAAACATCTGACCAATAGACGCGTACCACGAATTGAATAAAATCGGTCGGAAACCCGCAATGCACATTGTAATATCAGCGGCTTAGAAATCCAAGTGAACTACACTGCTCGATACAAAAAATGGTAAAAAATGTAGACTATAAGGCCAAAAACAGTAACATTACATGTTCTTAAAATCTAGGAAAAAATGAACGTTACAAGTTAATAATAATTTTAATATAGTTTACCTTATCTAATGATTAATTATTATGACGTAATAAATGTTCAAAAATATGCCTGTCTACTTAAATACACATGTTTAGTCATTTTACTATATTTTCCTTCACTTTCCTTAGCATAAAAGGCGTTATTGTCCTGCACGCATCCCGTATCCTATTTTCCATATCTACTGGTGTTGTAGGGGGATTGACATAAACACAGTCTTTAATGTAGCCCCCACAAGAAGAAGTCTAAAGGTGTTAAGTCACATGATCCAGGAGGCCACTGAATGAATCCATCCTTACCGATTCATTTTTGTGGGTAACGATCGTTTAAAAATTCCCGGTGGTAATGAGCTCCATCTTGTTGAATCCACATGTGTTCCCTTTCAAAATTATCAACTTCAAGAAGCTGGGGTAATTCATTTTGCAAAAATTTATTTTGAACACCCTGTAGCATCTAACTCAAATTTATTTATATATATATATCTTTTTTTCTTCTCTATAGAACGCTTGTACCAATTATCAGTATTCCAACTTCAAAAACAATGGCGCTACTGACAATTTTTTACAAAACTGAAAACTAGTATTTTTTAAAAAAAAAATTGAAATATTAGAATAACTACTAGGTTTAGGCATATAACATTATTAATAAAAAAGTTATAAAATTTTACGCAGAATTTAAAAATAAGTTAGTAGTATACTCAAAAATAATTTTAAACTGTGCACCTTAACATTCCCTAAAACTACTGTATTTAAATTTTTTTCGTCATTTTCGAAACAAATGAGATAATAAACTTTACTCTATCATTGACTCACCCTGTACAAGTTAAGAACTCATGGTCAAACACTTTAAAAATGTTAAGGAAAAGGAAGTAACCAATAACAAACATGAACTGAGTTGTAATTAAATGAACTAGACCCTTTCATTTAAAAAAAAATACAAGGCAATTTCGACCGTTCACTCTAAAAATGTAAGAGGATTACAAAAATCCCTTTTAAAATTGAAATTTTTATATTTCAGATTTCCGGACATCCAAGAAACGATCGTAAGACTGAAAAGACTTATCTGACAGTGGGAAAAACAAAATACTGATGGCAATTGGACCGTAGTTGCCACAGATGCCAACTTTGAAACGAGGTATATATATAAAATTAAACGTAAACAGTGATATTTTAGGGTAGATTTAACAATAATTTATTCTTTCCTTGCTAATTCAGTGAAACCACTGGTGAATAAATGAGCATACTCTTTATTAAGTTTTATATAGATAAGCGAGTCCTGCATGGCCATAACGACAGGAGATCATTTGGAGCTTAACAGGCCTTACAATCCCTAGTCATGGTCAATTGGAGGAACAGGAGCACAATCTCGCTTTAAGGTACTTGACTAAAGGGTCGCCAAAAACCGAAGTTGAATCCGGAGAGGAGTAGATTTTTATTTTAAATGGTACCGTGACGTGAGCAGGTGGTGTTCGTTGTTGTTGGATCAGCTTGCTATTAGAAAATAGATTGAGTTGCGGTAGGTCCTTGAACACCAGGGACAACGAAGCGGTGGACGACTTCGTCAGACTTGGAGGCACGTATTGGTTCCAGGGACCCTAGCCCGCTCTAGGTATATCCAAGAGATAGGTAGGAGCTGCTCGTAAGAAATACACCTGTTGGTGCTCACGAGAACGATGGTACCAGAGCTCAGAGCGCAGACAGGCTAAAGACTTTTTGTCAAGACCAGGAGGAAACAGCCTCGAGTGACTTCTCAATAAAAGCAGGCGTGTCCTTTTCCTGAACCTCCTTGGGCGGATTCTTACGAGACTTTGTATTTTGAGAAAGCATTGCTGAGACTGAAAAATGATCTGACATGCCCTGGCTGCCACTTTATTTGTGCATGTGAGGCCTTGGGAAGACTTTTATGGTCAGGTACGGGAGGTGTCGCGACGATCGTGATGGTGAAGTTGGTTAGGGGAAAATTTCTTCGGGATTGACAAAAAAGATCCCTCTAGTACAGGGGTGCTCAAACGGTCGATCGCGATCGACAAGTCGATCGCGACTGCTTTTTGAGCCGATCTCGAGAAAAAATTCCGATATAGAACTATTCACAGGTTTTGTTTTAGGTAACTAAAACAAAATGTAATGAATAAACTACTAAAATTTATTCGATCCACAATTAGGCCAGAATAACCCCCTCATCACTTTCTTTTATCGTAATAACCCCCTGCTAGCGGCAAAAACGGCTTTATTAAAGGAACGCGCGGTACTTGTCAAAGAAAAGCCGCGTTTTTTATTCCCGCTGATTTTTCTAGAAACTTCGGGCGGCGTGTTTGACGGGAACATTCGGGACTTCGTTCGCGCCGATATAAATGTTACGCCTGCAGGAATAGGAGTCAGTCTGAGTTGTAACTTGAAGGCGATACATCGATACAAAGTTTATTAATAAATAGTCCAAAATGAGTGCGGCGAAGAAAAGTAAAACTTATCATTTTAATAACGATTGGGAGGAAGAATTTTTCTTTTGTATGGTAAAGGATAAGTGCATTTGTCTCATTTGCCGTGCGTCAGTTGCAATACCTAAGCGTGGGAACTTAGAGAGGCATCATAAAACGGTTCATAAAAACTATGAAAAGGATTTTCCGTCACAGAGTGAATTAAGAAAACGAAAAGTACGTGATTTGATAACTTGTTTGGAAAAAGAACAAACCATGTTCACGAGACCAGCCAAACAATCAAAAGCTGCAACGATCGCGTCATTTAAAATATCTCATATATTGGCGAAACACAAGAAACCATTTGATGATGGATTGGTTGTGAAGGAAGCATTTATTGAAGCGAGTGAGACTTTATTTGGAGATTTTAAAAATAAAACAAGAGATTATGTCTGCTATTAGAGAACTTCAGTTATCTCGTCCGACTGTCACAAGGCGTGTTGAAGTCATGAGTCAGGACATGGCAGATAAACTAAAACATGATATCATGGAATGTACATACTTCTCTTTACAGTTCGACGAATCCACCGATATGACAGACACTGCCCAGCTGTGTATTTTTATTCGAATGGTATTCAATGACATGTCGGCTAAGGAAGAGTTTTTGACAATGACGTTTTCTTCAATTTTGTAACAAACTACAAGCTACCAATATATAAACTAGTGTGCATTACAACCGATGGAGCACCAACAATAACTGGAAACAAAAACGGTTTTGTGGCATTGTGTCGAGCTAATGATGATTTCCCTTCATTTTTCTCCTTACATTGCATTATACATCAACAAGTTTTTTGTTCAAAAGTTCTAAACATGGAGGAAATTATGGGCATTGCAATAAAAATTGTGAATTCTATCCGTGCACGTAGCTTGCAACGACGGCTCTTTAAATTGCAGTTGGAAGATAGTGAGTCAGCTGAACACACTGATTTAGTTCTTCACACGGACGTCAGGTGGTTGAGTCGCGGAAAATTCCTAGAAAGGTTGCAAGAATTATTGCCCGAAATAACAGCTTTTCTGGACGAAAGAGGTGATGACACTCAGATGCTGAAAAACGGAAAATTGCTGACTGATTTGGCATTTTTGACAGACATCACAATGCATTTAAACACCATTAATTTGGAGCTTCAAGGTAAAGGAAAAACTATTATTGAGATGATTAGCGCAATAAACGCATTCAAAAGTAAATTGCAACTTATGATAGATCAACTGAAAATAAAGGATCTGAAAAATTTTCCGTCTTTGAAAGCAAGGATTCCTCAGTTGAATTATGATATTTATGAGGCAGAATTATCAAATATTTTGGGCCAATTCAAAATACGTTTTTATGATTTCAGTAAATTGGAAAATATCGCATCATTTATGAGTTATCCTTTTTCGCTTGCTACTGAAATAGCAAGTCAGTTTAACATGGACTCATGTTCTGTTGAAAATGAGTTAGTGCAGATTATATCAGATATACATCTCAAAGCCACAGCATCTGATACAGAATTGTGGTGTTTTATATCTGAAGATAAATATCCGAATCTAAGGCAAATCGCCCTTCAACTGACGGCAATGTTTGGGTCAACTTACTTGTGCGAGTCTGCATTTTCTGAAATGAAGATAATTAAGTCAAAATATCGCAATCGACTAACTGACGAACATATGTCATCATGCTTGCGATTAGCACTCGGTAATTACGTACCATCTTATGAAAAGTATGCTGAGAACATGCAGTGCCAAGCTTCAACATCCAAAGTCACTCTTTAGTTAAGTTTAGACACTAGAACTCGTTTGTTTCGTAAGAATCAATAAACTCGCAATTTTGAATAATTATGAGTTTTTTCATTGACATTTTAGGGCAGACCTACACTTACCTTGACTAAAAAAATGCATATTGTGCCACGATACACCCTACCTAGACGACAATCCTGCATCACACTTATTTGCAGCCTCTCAGAGTCGATCGATCGTAGTCTAACAATATTGAGGTAGATCGCCAGCAGTTCAAGTTTGAGCACCCCTGGTCTAGTATGTTTGCTAGACGTTAAGCATCCCCACAATTGGTACTAAATTTAAAACATTGAGTATTCTGCAGCATGTTAAGAACTTACTTTAGAATGTTACACATACAGTAAAAATAAAATCTATAACGAATGATTTAAAGACAAGCCATAGACGAATGCTATTCTCACAGCCTGATGTTCCTTACCTTTATTTTTCGTTTTATTTGCAGATTTACTTGGAAAAGAACCAATGTAATCAAGGGAGCAAGTGAAGTTGAAATTCAATGGACAATCAAAGACACTTATCAACCAGGAACTTATAGGATCAGTCATTTTGGAGACTATAAATATCTACTTGGGGGTATCTATCCCTATAGCGGCTCCAGTGAGACTTTTGAAGTAGTTTCTTCCTAGAAAATACAGTGTGACAATATACACTGTATAGTAATACTTATTTGCATGTTAATACTTTAAGGAAAAATCTGACTGCTAGATAAGATAATAAATATGTAGAATATGTAATAAAATCTTGCCAAATAGAGACATACTTATTTAATTGATTATTAAATTGTAAAAAAAAATCCCACTCCGAATTAATTTCCTCCGTTGTACAGGGTGAGTCAACCATAGAGTAAAGTTCATTATCTCATGTGTTTCGGGAATGAGGAAAAAATGCTAAACACAATAGTTTTAGGGAATGTTAAGGTGCACAGTTTAAAATTATTTTTGAGTACACAGGGTACTTCAAAAAAGTGTGGCTGATGTAACATATGGTTTTTTAAATGGAGCATCCTATTTTCTAACTTATTTTTAAATTCTTCGTAAAATTTTATAACTTTTTAGTGTTCCGTACGGAACACTTACAAGATCACTTCGGTGTCTGTCTGTCTGTCTGTCCGTCTGTCACACCTGATTTTCTCCGAAACTATTTGACATAGAAAATTGAAATTTGGTAATAATATAGGAATTAATGGCCTCATTAGAGCCATGTAGTTTTAAGAGTTAATTTTGATTTAAGTGGTTAGTTTTGGGGGGTGAAATCGGAAGTGAAAAAAAAATTTTTACTAGGTCATCGAGTGTGGTGTCAAATGAAAGCTTGTGAAAACACGAGTAAAAAATGTATATATAATGTAATACTTGCGCGCACTTTTCTTTGTATTATTTTTAAAAAATCGCGAAAAATCGCTGTCCCGCGCCTTATCTCGAAAAGTACTTATCAAAAAATTTTGAAAAAATTCCGGAATATTCTCCACGGGGTGAAGATTGAACGAAAATTATCACGAGTGCATTACCTTTAATAATTTTTCTGGTATTTAAAAAAAACAAAAATTTCATCAGATTTCAGTAAAGATTGGAAACAAACTTTGTTGAAAACTCATTTGGGGTGTGTTTTGTGAAGTCGCTGATCATTTTATACATCTGTAACAAAATTTTTTATTTTAAAAGCAATCAACGTACGGAACACTAATTGCGCAAGTTCAACCTGCACTTGACCGGTTTTTTATTAATAATGTAATATACCTAAACCCAGTAGTTTTTCTAATATTTGAAAAATCTCAATTTATTTAAAGGGTACACCCTGTATATTATTTTTTTTAATAGATTTTACAAAATCCTCCATCTTTTATTAAGTGTGTCATATACCTATTTCTAATAGTTTTCGATTTATTTTGAATTCTTCAATTTTTAGCCTTGTTTTTAACACACTTACGTTATAACATCATAGTTGCCACACACAAAAATGTAGGCATTGTCAAATTTTGACATGGCTATTAAGCAAGTAAAAATAGTTTAAACTTTGAATTGTTGTGGCTGTTACTTGATGGAAATCCATAACGAATGTAATGAAATATATTGTCAAATTTTCACTTTATTTAGTTTCACTGAAACTGTATGACGCGTTTCGCTATACTATAGCTTCTTCTGATACAAAATGATATTTGAATATTAGTGTTGTTACATTTATACAAATACCCTAAGGTAGATGGGTAATAAAATTAATACTATATGCTAATGAATATTGCTGGGAAATCCATTCTGAATATTAATTGTTACCATGGGCCAAACAGGTATCTTTTTGTTGGTTTAAAATGATGTCTGAATTTTTAATTCTATTTATTTCTAAATTTTCTAATAGGTTTAATCTTACTCCTTTATTTTGTATGTGTAAAATTTTAAATTTATCGTCAAAAAGATGATTTGATTCGGTTAAATGATTACTGTACGCCGAGTCAGTTTCGAATGAGCGACCTGTCTGACCTATGTAACTTTTATGAGAAGAACCACAATTCAACTGATACAATCCAGATTTTTTTTGATCTATTTTGTTTTCCCTTTGCGTTTTTAATGAATTTTCCTAACGAGTTGTTTGTTCTAAAAGCTATGTTGATATTATATTTGTTTAAGTGGTTTTTAATTTTCTCTGACGTGTTACCAAAATAGGTTAAAACATTATATTTTTTCCCTGTGTTTTCTTTCTGGGGGTATACTAAAGAAATAGCTTTATTTTTTAATTTTTTGTTTAGAATTGTGTCTATGGTGTCAGGAGAATATCCGTTGTTAACAGCAATTTGTTTTATTAGATTTAATTCTTTATTAAAATCATCTACAGATAAGGGGACACCTACAAGTCTACGCAACATACTGTGGTAAGCTGCCAATTTGTGATGTAGGGGGTGAGCAGATTTTATGTTTATTGTAGTATCTGTACGTGAGGGTTTGTGAAACATAGAGAATTTGTGTTTGTTGTAATGTCTGGTTATCGTTAAGTCAAGAACATTAATTTTATTGTCGACTTCTAGTTCCATAGTGAATTTTATATTTTTATGTATTGAGTTTATATAGTTAAAAACATGGTCAAGTTGACGCTCTGTACCATTGAAACAAGCAAAGATGTCGTCTACATATCGGTACCAATACAAAAATGATTTGCTAAATTCTTGTCGATGTATTTGTTTTTCTAGGTTATCCATGAATATTTCTGCTAAAAGTGGGCTGAGTGGACTACCCATTATGAGACCCTCAGAACTATTATAAAACGTATTATTAAAGTAAAAATAATTTTGATTGAGGCTCGTGTTCATTAAATTTAGTATGTATGTATAACGATATTAACTTTATTTTTAATTAGGAATGTTTTTATGATTTTTACTGTTTCATCCGGGGGTATGCTAGGGAAAAGGTTTTGGACGTCAAATGATACTAGTTTTGAATTATTATTCATTCAATGCCAAGACACCGTCCAGTGATCAACGCTTTGAAAAAGATGGATGAGATTCCATCGAAACGTCAGCGAAACCGTCCGTCAAGTGACTTTAAGCTAACACGGGATACCCGAAAAACCACTAGATCGATTCTACGACGTTTTCAGGTATTTAATCTTCCTGTATTTTTTTTTATAGTTCACCTCCCCGCCACTATAGAGATTTTTACCTTTCTTCGTAGTGCCGATACATACATTTGTATTTCACGGCACTTTAAAACTTTGCGGTAATGTAGTATTACCACAGGCGTTATTGCATTTTTGCATTAACTACTACTGAAAAATACACACACGATACCCAGCGGATTGCCAGAATGGAACCAGCAACCATCGGATTCATGCGCAGGCTCTTAATGCAATATGCTTTCGAGGTTGGCGTCAATCTTACGCAAAGACTTCGATTTATATATAACTACAGGACCAAACTGATTTAGGAACTAAAATAGACCATCGGTATCGTGGTGAGTAGAAGTAACATTCCCCAGCCCTTGTTTTTAGTGTTCCGTACGGAACACTTATAAGATCACTTCGGTGTCTGTCTGTCTGTCTGTCTGTCTATCTGTCTGTCTGTCTGTCTGTCACACCCGATTTTCTCCGAAACTATTTGACATAGAAAGGTGAAATTTGGTAATAATATAGGAATTGATGGCCTCATCAGAGCCATGTAGTTTCGAGAATTAAATTTTGACTTAAGGGGTTAGTTTTGGGGGGTGAAGCCGGAAGTGAAAAAAAAATTTTTTTACTAGGTCATCGAGTGTGGTGTCAAATGAAAGCTTGTGAAAACACGAGTAAAAAATATATATATAATATTATACTTGCGCACACTTTTCTTCGTATTATTTTTAAAAATTCGCGAAAAATCGCTGTCCCGGGCCTTATCTCGAAAAGTACTTATCAAAAAATTTCGAAAAAATTCTGGAATATTCTCCATGGGGTGTAGATTGAACGAGAATTATCACGAGTGCATTACCTTTAATAATTTATATGGTATATAAAAAAAAACAAAAATTTCAAGGTCATCAGATTTCAGTGAAGATTGGAAACAAACTTTGTTGAAAACTCATTTGAGGTGTTTTTGTGAAGTCACTGATCATTTTATACCACCGTAACATAAATTTCGACTTAAGGGGTTCGTTTTTGAGGGGTAAAATCGGAAGTGAAAAAAAAAATTTTTTTACTAGGTCATCGAGTGTGGTGTAAAATGAAAGCTTGTGAAAACACGAGTAAAAAATATATATATAATGTAATACTTGCGCACACTTTTCTTCGTATTACTTTTAAAAAATCGCTGTCCCCTACCTTATATCGAAAAGGACTGATCAATAAATTTTGAAAAAATTCTGGAATATTCTCCACGGGGTATGGATTGAACGAAAATTATCACCTTTAATAATTTATTTGGTATATAAAAATCAATTTTCAGTAAAGATTGGAAATAAACTTTGTTAAAAACTCATTTGGGGTGTGTTTTGTGAAGTCACTGATCATTTTATACCACCCTAACAAAAAATTTTATTTTAAAAACAATCAACGTACGGAACACTAATTGTGCAAGTTCAACTTGCACTTGACCGGTTTTTTTTTTCAAAAGAAGTAGATAAATAAATTATAGTTAAAGGAATGCATTATAGATGGATGAATATTTGTTACCAAATTGGAAACAAGACGCACAATATACCAGACGTCACGTAAAGCAACTTATTTATTGAGAACGAAATTCAACGTTTTGATTATTTCGAAAAATGGATTTGTGAATTCGTCTCCAACATCTTATGATATCAGGTCGCTAGAATATCGAGATGGGGCTTGTAAGATTTGTCCTGTACAGGAACAAATCATCAACTGATGAACCATAGTACCAAAGACATGTGCGTACTATTCTAGTCCTACTATATTGTCCGATTAATTGGGGAAAAATGAGCCAAAATTGAGTCGGAAGAGTGCCCTACGGTAAACACAGTCAAAATGACAATTTTGATGGTGTTTCATAGAAAATTCAAGGGACCGTACCTCAATGTGAAAAAATAAATACTTTGAAATCATTAACAACCAGTTTATTTACTTTGATGAGGCTTCTGAAAAGCCTTTGAAAGTACTTTTTTGTGAAACTAAAAATAGAAGTTTAAGTTTTACGGAAAATGTATAAAAGTTTTAATAAAATATACCCATCCATCCTAAAAAGAAGATCAGCCGAAAAGAAACTTTTCGACTCTTACGATATCTTATATTAGATCGAATTTTCTCAGTATAAGTTATTGAACCTCCAAAAAGGCCCCTTTATCGTTTTTTTAACTATAAGAATAAAAGAAAGTGTATATTACCAGGCGTCTCAAAAAAGATTTAATTTTAAAATATTTAGAGTAAAAATGATAAATAGAAAGTCTTATTGTTTTATTTCTAAAAAATAATGTCGTTTATCTGTGGACAATTACGTTCCCGAAAGTCTTGTAAGTAATCAGTGACATTACTGTTAACTAAACGGTAAGTTATTTTCGAGATTGTTGCTATTTCCTGACCTGCATACCCCAAAGCTTCCGACACGTTCCGCTAAAATCAGCTTTTTTATGAGCACGGCACACGTGGTGCAGGAAAATCTCTAAAACGCTGTAGAAGCGAAGGGCATGCAGACACAGCAATTCACGCTGACAAGCTGAACTTCATACGGATGCTAAGTATTAGCGCGTATATTTCTAGCATGCATCGCTTTGGGAGGAGTTAAGTGAGCTACAGTCATCGGATACTTTCCATGGCGGCCCATGGTTCCGTGGCATAGAATCTTTGTTACGGTGCCGAAGGTCGAGGGTTCAATCCCGCAGGTCGGTATACTTATTTATTAAATTATTTAAGTATATTTGGCCTGGCCACGTACATAGGTAGTAGTTGTTCGCAGAAATGCAATAACGTCCGAGGCAGCACTACCGCGTTGTCTGTGCTGTGAAATACAAAAAATGTATGTTTCGGCACTTGGACAAGGTTGACGAGTATTATGATATCCTCGCCGATATGGAAAAAGGGTAAAATCCCTATTTAAACAGGAAGGTAAACGATAAAAAATAACCTGTCAACTGCAAGTTGAACTTGCGCAATTAGTGTTCCGTACGTTGATTGCTTTTAAAATAAAAAAATTTGTAACGGAAGTATAAAATGATCAGTGACTTCACAAAACACACCCCAAATGAGTTTTCAACAAAGTTTATTTCCAATCTTTATTGAAAATTGATGACCTTGAAATTTCTGTTTTTTTTTTTATATACCAGATAAATTATTACAGGTAATGCACTCGTGATAATTTCCGTTCAATCTACACCCCGTGGAGAATATTCCAGAATTTTTTCAAAATTTTTTGTTAAGTACTTTTCGAGATAAGTCGGGTGGATAGCGATTTTTCGCGATTTTTTAAAAATAATAC
Organism: Pachyrhynchus sulphureomaculatus; assembly: GCA_019049505.1. Classification (NCBI taxonomy): domain Eukaryota; kingdom Metazoa; phylum Arthropoda; class Insecta; order Coleoptera; family Curculionidae; genus Pachyrhynchus; species Pachyrhynchus sulphureomaculatus. The sequence goes on along the minus strand of CM032452.1, from coordinate 130,423,467 downwards.
AAAGAAAAGTGCGCGCAATTATTACATTATATATATATTTTTTACTCGTGTTTTCACAAGCTTTTATTTGACACCACACTCGATTACCTAGTAAAAAATTTTTTTTTTCACTTCCGATTTCACCCCCCAAAACTAACCCCTTAAGTTAAAATTTAACTTTCAAAACTGATAGCTCTGATGAGGCCATCAGTTCCTATATTATTACCAAATTTCAACTTTCTATGACAAATAGTTTCGGAGAAAATCGGGTTGTGACAGACGGACAGACAGACAGACACCGAAGTGATCTTATAAGTGTTCGGTACGGAACACTAAAAATGGAAATACTTGTAGAATAGACTCAAGTTGCCAACCATTCTTCGATGTTTCAAGGAATTAAGGTTGCGGATCAGATCTGGGTCTGCAATCAGGCAAACAGCTCTCTTCTAAATAAAATCCACACACAAGTGCAAGCTATGTTTGGTAGCAGAACCCTAAACATGGAAGCAGTGTTCCACTGTTGATTGAATTTGAGCCTTGTAAACAATTAATCATTGTTCTGAAGTGTAAAGCTTTTTAGTTCGAAATAACATTCCCAATTTTTGAGAAGCTCTCTTTATTAAAGATGACGACACAATCGAGAAAACGGAAAAGAGAATGGAAAAAAAATATCACCAGACTAGCCAGCTGGAACATAAGAACATGGACAAACAAAGATCAAGAAGTCATACTAAAAGTGAAAAAAACCGGTCAAGTGCAAGTTGAACTTGCGCAATTAGTTTTCCGTACGTTGATTGCTTTTAAAATAAAAAAAATTTGTAACGGAAGTATAAAATGATCAGTGACTTCACAAAACACACCCCAAATGAGTTTTCAACAAAGTTTATTTTCAATCTTTATTGAAAATTGATGACCTTGAAATTTCTGTTTTTTTTTTTATATACCAGATAAATTATTACAGGTAATGCACTCGTGATAATTTCCGTTCAATCTACACCCCGTGGAGAATATTCCAGAATTTTTTCAAAATTTTTTGATAAGTACTTTTCGAGATAAGGCGGGTGGGCAGCGATTTTTCGCGATTTTTTAAAAATAATACAAAGAAAAGTGCTCGCAAGTATTACATTATATATATATTTTTTACTCGTGTTTTCACAAGCTTTCATTTGACGCCACACTCGATTACCTAGTAAAAAAATTCTTTTTTCACTTCCGATTTCACCCCCCAAAACTAACCCCTTAAGTCAAAATTTAACTTTGAATACTACATGGCTCTGATGAGGCCATCAGTTCCTATATTATTACCATATTTCAACTTTCTATGACAAATAGTTTCGGAGAAAATCGGGGTGTGACAGACGGACAGACAGACAGACGGACAGACAGACACCGAAGTGATCTTATAAGTGTTCCGTAGGGAACACTAAAAATGGAAATACTTGTAGAATAGACTCAAGTTGCCAACCATTCTTCGATGATTCAAGGAATTAAGGTTGCGGATCAGATCTGGGTCTCCAATCAGGCAAACAGCTCTCTTCTAAATAGAATCCACACACAAGTGCAGGGTATGTTTGGTAGGAGAACCCTAAACATGGAAGCAGTGTTCCATCGTTGATTGAATTTGAGCCTTGTAAACAATTAATCATTGTTGTGAAGTGTAAAGCTTTCTAGTTCGAAATAACATTACCAATTTTTGAGAAGCTCTCTTTGTTAAAGATGACGACACAATCGACAAAACGGAAAAGAGAATGGAGAAAAAATATCACCAGACTAGTTAGCTGGAACATAAGAACATGGACAAACAAAGATCAGGAAGTCATACTAGAAGTGGAAAAACATAAAATGGACATATGCGCCATATCCGAAACTAAAAAGAAGGGAAAAGGGATAATGCAGCTCCAAAATCATGTACTGATATACAGCGGAAAAAGCAAGCAAGGCAAAGTAACTTCAGGAGTGGCACTGCTAATAAATAAAAAATATAAAGATAGTATAGATGACGTCAAATACATCTCTGATAAAATTTTGGTGGTAACGATCAAGACAGGAAACGAAAAGATGCATATAATATGAATATACGCACCTGATACAAATAAAGGAAAAGAAGAACGAGCAGAATTCTATAATAAACTACAAGAAGAAATAGATAACTTGACTAACAACAAAACAATAATAATGAGAGATTTTAACGGAAGAATTGGAAGCGACATAATAGGTATAAAACAACGATTCAATGAACGCGAAAGGATTTGAAAGTGGAGAAGAATTGATAGAATTCTGCTCACATAATCAATTAAGGATAAACAATACCTTCTATCCTCATAAACCACAACACATGTACACCTGGAGGACAAATGAGAGAAAATCGGTGATCGACTATATCATAACAAATAGAGCAGTCAAACCAGAACAAATCATGGATGTAAGAACGCTCACATCACATAACCTACGATCTGACCACAATATCTATAATATATATAAAATGCAACGTCTCTCTGTCTGTCTGTCTGTCCGTTAGTGCGCTTATCACTGGAAAACCACTTATCCGATTTACGTACTTTTTTTTTTAAAACATACATATGTTCTCTGGCCAGCTTATAGGCTATATTTTATTACGATAGGTAGCATAAGGAAGGAGCAGTGACGATAATAGTGCGCTTATCACTGGAGAACCATTTCTCCGATTTACGTGCTTTTTCTTTAAAACATACATATGTTTTCTGGCCAGGTTATCTATCTATAATATATATAAAATGCAACGTCTCTCTGTATGTCTGTCCGTTAGTGCGTTACGTGCTTTTTTTTAAAAAAAAACATACATATGTTCTCTGGCCAGATTATAGGATATATTTTATTGCGTTAGGTAACATAAAGAATAAGTAATGACGATAATAGTGTATCAAGTCGGAAAAAAGGTTACCGTTAGCCCGTTCTCTTGCAATACGCTGCCTAAACCATTAAATATGGAACAATATCATGTTGCAAAGAATATAATATATATAAAATGCAACGTCTCTTTGTCTGTCTGTCTGTCCGTTAGTGCGCTTATCATTTGAAAACCGATTTACGTGTTTTTATAAATTTTTACATATGTTCTATATAATTCGATATAAGCCTAGATAATGGGAGATAAGGTGGGATAATGGGGAGATAAGGAGAAATAATGAGAGATAAGGAGAAATATTGCGAGATAAGTCGAGATAAGCGTAGATAATGGGAGATAAGTTGAGATAATGGGAGATAAGGAGAAATAATGGGAGATAAGGAGAAATAATGGGAGATGAGCAGAGATAAGCCTAGATAATGGAAATTATGTAGAGATAATGGGAGATAAGGAGAAATAATGGGAGATAAGGGGAAAAATGGCAGATATTTTATTACGTTAGGTAACAAGGAATAAGCAGTGACGATAGTAGTGAATAAAGTCCACGCGAGCGGAGCCGCGAGCACTGCTAGTGATACTATATAAAACAAGGATAAACATAAAACCATATAAAAGAAAACAAGACGACACGTCTAAATGGTTATATACGAAAAGGATAACTGAACAGATTAATAACAACGCAATACTAGAAACAGGCACAGTAGAATAAATCTGGATTAAATTAAGAAACAACACTACAAGCAAGTAAAGAGGCTATAGGTACAAGACGAATAAACGTCAGAGACAAAAAACAATACTCCGTGGTTCACTCAAGAAGTTGAAGAACTTGCACAAAAGAAAATAAGGGCGCACATACAATATATATCACAAAAAAACAAAGAAAATAGACAGTACTACATAGAAATACGAAATGAAGTAAATGCAAAGATTAAGAAAATAAAGCAGGAATATTGGACAAATTTCACAAAAGAAATGGAAAGCGATTTATACACAGGACAAAAAAAAGGTATGGAAAATGTTACGAAGAAAAAAAGTCAATATTAATGAATACTTGACAATCACAAATATTGAAACGAATGATTGACAACAACACTTTAAACAACTATACGAAAACCAGTCAAACGAAGAAGAGAATAGAGCAGAAATCATAAACAGCAGACAACAAACAGACGAAAATTACCAAATGGGAAGAGAAGAAGTATCGTTGGCAATTAAGGCACTTAAAAATGGAAAAACTTCAGGAGAAGATGGGATACCAAATGAACTAATTAAATATGCCGGAGAAAGCTACATATCGGAAATGACAACATTCTTTAATAATATATTACAGGAAGTAGAAATACCGAAGGAATGGACAAAAAGCATTACGATACCGATATTTAAAAAGGCAGCAAAAAAGACCCGAGCAACTATGGAGGAATAACACTGTTAGCCAGTATTATGAAAGTGTTCACAACTATTTTGAAAAGTGAAATAGAAAACAATATACACATAAGCGACGAGCAACAAGGGTTCCTCCAAAATAAATCACCCACACACGCTATCATTGCAATAAGGCAAATAAGAGAAAAAGCTATAAAATACCAGAAACCAGCATTTATTTGTGTCATCGACTTATGGAAAGCATTCGAGAGAGCCAGGTTGAAAGACATATTAGAATTAATAAATGACCTAATTCCGTACCCAAAACCACAAATAATCCAAAAACTAAATCACGATAACACAACAAAAATAAGAAGTAATAACGAATTAACAAAGGAAATAAATATAAAAATAGGAAGGTAAGACAGGGAGATACACTCCTGGACAAAATTAACGCAACAATCTGAAAATTAATTTATCTTTTTCTTATGTCAGTTTTAAAGTTTATCGAGTATTTGAATAGTAGGCTATGCATATTTTGTTTCGTTGTTCATGACCGAAATCAAAACAATTCGTTTAGATTTACAGTTTTAAAGAATTTTTTAGAAGATAAACAATTTTCTGTAATAATACGATATAGATTTTCTTTAAAAGTAAGCTTATAAATTGTTTCATTTTTCAAAGTAATACGTTTTTGTGGTAGACTGTTTTATTTTTGATCCCGAAGAATTAGAAAAATGAATCGAACAAGGAATTTAACTGAACACGAGGTAGTGCGAGCCTCAGTTTTATTGGACGAGAGATTTTGTTAGAGTTATGTTGCCAATTTGTTAGGCAAACATCGTTCCACAATAAGTCGTATGATAAGACGCTTGAATGAAGTAGGAATTTATTCTAGAAGGCTAGGGCAAGGGCGAAAACGATGCACTAGCGACCTAGATGAACGTTTTATAAGACAATATGCTTTAAGAAACAGGACTGTCACTAGTTCTATAATAAGAAACGAACTCGAAACTGTTCGCAATGTCACAATTTCTTCTAAAACATGTAGAAGACGGTTAAATGAAGCTGGATTAAACAGTAGGAGAACAGCCACTGCGCCTTGCTTACTAGAGAGAACAGAGTTGCCAGGTTACGTTTTGCTCGAAATCACGAAAACTGGTCTGTGGATGATTGGAAACAAGTTTTCTTCACAGATGAAACTAGGGTTAATCTAAAACATCCAGATGGTCGTGAGCGAGTATGGCGAAGACCAGGAGAGAGGTTTGCTCCTTGTAATATCTCTGCAAGGATTCCATTCGGCGGTGGCTCTGTTATGTTCTGGGGTGGCATCTGCTTTGATGCTCGCACAGAGTTAGTTCCTGTCCGTATGAGATCGATGAATGCTGACTACTATCTTGAGAATATTGTAATAGAACATGTGATGCCTTTCGGTCAATTTGTGGGGCCCAATTTCCTGTCTATGCAAGACAACGCTCGACCTCACGTAGCTAGGGAGGTACCGATTATGCAATGGCCACCAAAAAGCCCGGATCTGAATTCGATAGAACATGTATGGGATCACCTTAAGAAAAATGTGAAACGTCATATACCTGTACCTAGAAACCTGAGGGAACTTGAAAATGCAGTTATCACAGAATGGGAGCAAATTTCTCAAGATTTTATCCAAAATTTAATTAGAAGCGTGCCTAGGCGCATAAACGCTGTCATCCGAAGTAGAGGAGGCAACACACGCTACTAGTGTTCCAGTTACATCATTAATTTTGCTACTAGTGTCCCAGTTTATTTTTTTCATTATTATATAATTTCAACAATTTTATTATTAGGTCTTAAGAATAATTTAAATTCGAATCTTCTAGAGAAATTTGGTAGCTAATTCACTTTTAAAGTACCCGAATAAGTTTTTTCTAACTTTTAGTGTAACTAATCTTCATAAAAAATTATTAAAATTAATTCATTATTGTTGCGTTAATTTTGTCTAGGAGTGTAGTTTAAGCCTGTTACTATTCTAAATAATAATGGACAAAATCACTGAGGAAGTAAAACTGGTCATCGATGGATACGAACTAGGAGATAAACAAATAAAAATATTGGGATATGCAGATGATATTGTTCTAATATCACAATCGCAACACGGCCTACAAAGATTGCTTTATAAATTCAAACAAGTAAAAGAAAGATAGAACATGGAAGTCAATACTTCGTTATTGGCATCTTAAGATAGAATTTCTTCCAGGTCTGTGTTAAGTTGAACGACTTCCTGCTGTCTGCGGATATTTGCCTGAGTATCGTTCAAAGTGAATGAAGAAATAAGTGCACTGTCATCTGCAAAGCTGTAGATTGGATGATGATGATGATGATGATGTTTAAGGAGATCGAGCTCATCGACATCAAAGGTCATTTGGCGCCCCGAATTATTTTTTAAATATTAATTTCCAGTTGTTTGATATATAGTCCGATTTTGCATTTATTTAGTTGATATGAGTTTATGATTTGAGAAAGAGAGGAAGGAATACCATATTTTGCTCTGATGTTACCAAAGTGGTCGGCTTCAAAGATGTGTTTGATAGTTAGGGACGAATTACAAGTTGAACAAATTGGGCTAGGTTCTCCTTTTAATAGGTAAGAGTGAGTATGATAAGTGTGACCTGCGGCTAATCTTCTAAGTGTTGTGTTCTCAACTCTGTTTAGGCCCTGAAAATGTAGAGAAGGAAAGCCTAAAGGTTTTAGTTCCCAAAGTTTATCATTGTTGTAACGACTTTTGATTCTGTTGTTTTATTTTTCAAATTTCAACCACTGTAATGGTGTTCATCAAAAGGTCCAAATGTGCTTCGTTTGAGAATAAGATGTTCGTATATCGATGGTTAGATATAACGAATTGTACTAAGTCCGCATACTTCCATAGGCTGACAGAGAGATTGACACTGTCAACGCTTAAAAGCAGATAGCGTTTTTTCGAGGGATTCTCCTCAGCCAAAAAATGTCAATCCTAGCCTGACTGACGAGCCGTGGTACGGCGAAACGCGTCTCAGGATGGATTTGACGAATAAAAAAACGGTGGGTAAACTGCCGAAATATGGATTTCGTCCGATTGCAGTTATTTTACATGTTGGTAAATGTTAACAAGTATTCAAACCTCTGATTAATGGGATTAAGCCCCTGAAAAATAAGTATTGGCTTTGGTGCTTACACGCTCTGTATTACAAAATTTATTTTTTATAGGCTTTTTATTCGGCATACTTTTATTTTGGATTTAGGGTAACCATTCATATATTTGTATGCAAATTTTTGGATCAGTATTACTAAAATGTTTTGCCTGAATCCTTCATTTACATAATTTTATGCTAGAGGTATTGTTATGTAATGATATTTGGTCGCAAAGGCAAGTTTAATGTTTGACCTTTTATCAACTTTACGACAATTTAACAAGACAAAAACTATTCTAAATAATACCCAATTTAAATATTAACTAACAGAATTCCCTTACACTTATCCTACTATCTTATGGTTGCTCCTTTTTCCAAGTGTGTCTCATTTTAGTTAGTTACGTTAAAAAATAAAAAAAAAATATTTCTGAAGATATCTAAAATACAGAAATTTGTAAATTTTATTAGTGTTCCGTACGGAACACTTATAAGATCGCTTCGGTGTCTGTCTGCCCGTCTGTCACACCCGATTTTCTCCGAAACTATTTGACATAGAAAGTTGAAATTTGGTAATAATATAGGAATTGATGGCCTCATCAGAGCCATATAGTTTTGAAAGTTAAATTTTGACCTAACGTGTTAGTTTTGGGGAGTGAAATCGGAAGTGAAAAAAAAAATTTTTTACTAGGTCATCGAGTGTGGTGTCAAATCAAAGCTTGTGAAAACACGAGTAAAAAATATACATAATGTAATACCTGCGCTCACTTTTCTTTGTATTATTTTTAAAAAATCGCGAAAAATCGTTTATCTCGAAAAGTACTTATCAAAAAATTTTGAAAAAATTCTGGAATATTCTCTACGGGGTGTAGATTGAACGAAAATTATCACGAGTGCATTACCTTTAATAATTTATCTGGTATATATAAAAAACAAAAATTTCAAGGTCATCTGATTTCAGTAAAGATTGGAAACAAACTTTGTTGAAAACTCATTTGGGGTGTGTTTTGTGAAGTCGGTGATCATTTTATACCACTGTAACAAAATTTTTTATTTTAAAAGCATTCAACGTACGGAACACTAATTGCACAAGTTCAACTTTCACTTGACCGGTTATCTTTTATTTAGTAGTTAGCGGTTCGTCGTCCGCGGTGTTAACTGGCGAGTCACGAGACGTCCTGCCAGTGCCAAATCAACCACATGTTAAGAAAAAATGTGAAGAATTCAAGTTGAAGTACAGAAAAATGTACTGGTTATTGGGTAGATATTCAACCGTCAGTATATAATAAAGCTCTTGCTTTATCAACAAATCCTGAAACCAGTGTGGACTTATGGTATTCAACTCTGGGGTTGTACCAGCCAAAACAATCAAAATATCATACAAAGGTTCCAAAATAAAGTATTATGAGGTATTGTTAATGCTCCATGGTACATTCGCAATGACAGTCCGCATAGGGATCTGAAGATAGAAACTGTTGATAAAGTATTAAAAAATGCCCAAAGACATGAACAGCGGCTCCATCAGCACATGAACATCGAGGCTCTCCAGCTTAATCAGAAGATTAAAAAGCGTGAAACCATCTGACCAAGTACAAGTGAAATTATTAAAATTTAATTATTAATTAATTAATTAAATAATTAAATTAATCCATCTTCAGATCTCCATCTCCAGAA